>LPNX010420956.1:836367-908750 GCA_001517045.1 Pseudotsuga menziesii | reverse complement strand
TTAGAGGATTCAGCCAGGCCATTTCCTTGTGGATAGTAATTAGCAGAATAATGCAATTTTATCCCTTTATCATGAGCAAATGCAGTCAACTTAATTGATGAAAATTATTTAGCATTATCAAAGACTAATGAAACTGGAACTCCAAACCTGATAATGATATGATCATGCAAGAAGCTAATGACTTCGTCTTTGTTTATCTTGCGTAGCGGGATAGCTTCGACCCAGTGAGTGAAATAATAAGTCGTGGTCAGAATGTACTTGTGCTGCAGAGAGGAATTCGGTTTTATTTCTCCAATAATATCCAGTCCGCATTTCTCGAATGGCTCGGTAATCATCACAGGCTTTAGAGGTGCTGCTGCTTTAGGCTGTCTCCCACCACACCTTTGGAAAATATCACACTTCCTGACATGTGCGTGTGCATCTCTAAAGAGTGTAGGCCAGTAGTAACCTGCCCTGAGGATTTTGTGGGCTGTGGTATCCCTTGAATAATGTCCTCCAGCAGGACCGTCATTCAATTCTGCCATCACTTTCTTTGCATCTTCCTTTTCTAAGCATCTGAGAAGAACCCCGTCATAATTCTTTCTGAACAATACCCCTTCCACAATTTGATAAGATGCTGATTTAAGACGTAGTTCTCTTCTTTGCTTGGAATTCCAATGTTTAGGTAACAACCCTGCCTGCAGGTAATGTACAAGGTCTCTATACCAAGACTTGGGAGCTGTAAATAAAGGACATACATCCATTACAAGTAATTCGGCCTCATCTTCCCAGGCATGTTCTTTATTTTTTCCATTTTCAGTCATCTGTTTGCACAACCCCTGTCCCTTAACTATAGATGCTGGCTTGAATTCAAGGTCGCACTCTTGAAGAGATGTTACCCAGTTGCCTCTTCTTTCTCCTAATTCTTTCTATTTAAGAAGAGACCTAACAGCTGGGTAGGGGACGATCACCTTGGTTCTATTCTTTAAAATATAAGGCCTGAATAGTTTTACTGCTTTGAATACAGCATAAGCTTGTTTATCAACAGCTGGGTAGTTCAATTTGGCCTCTTGCAGACCAGTGCTCATGAAGGATATTGGGAATTCATCCCACCCATCTTCCTTTTGCGTAAGCACAGCTGCTAGGGAATCATCGGATGCAAAAGTATATAAAATAAAGTCTTTGTCGAAATCTGGACTTTTCAAGGAGGGTGTGTGTGCAACAACAGTCTTGATTTTGCTGAAAGCGTTCTTCTCAATTTCCGTCCACTTGAACTGTGCATTCTGTTTCACCATTTGCTGCATTGGCTTAACAATCTGAGCAAAATCAAGGACAAATCTTCGCACGAAGTTTATAGTCCCCATAAAATATTGCATCCCTTTTTTATTGTGGGGCAAGGGGATTTGTTCAATGGCCTTGATCCTTTCTGGATCTATAGAAATTCCTTTCTTTGAAACTATGTGACCCAACAACTTTCCTTCCGTGACAGCGAATACACACTTCTTAGGATTGAGTGAAATGCCATACTTATGACAGCGGTCAAAAATTTGCTTTAAGTGAAATGCATGCTTTCCTCTTCTCTTCGAGAATATGGTAATGTCATCAAGGTATACTACAAAACTTCGTCCAATCAATCCGTGGAAAGCTATGTCCATAGCCCTTTGAAATGTTGCTCCATCATTTATCAACCCAAAGGGCATTCTTCTGTAGGCAAAAGTTCCCCACTTGGTCCTGAACGTTGTCTTTAATCTGTCTTCTTCAGCTACTAACACTTGATTGTAGCCAGAGAAACTATCTAATAACGAAAACAGTTCAGAACCAGAGACCATTTACAGTAATTGCTCCATGGGCGGCACAGGGTAGTTATCTTTATCGGTTTAGATTTCTGAAATCCATGCATAGTCTGATTTCTCCAGACTTTTTTCTTACTGGTACCAGATTTGACACCCATTCAGAGTGTCTGACTTTGAAAATGATTCTAGCATCCAATAATTTCTTCACCTCACTCTGAATCAGTGGTTCCAACTTTGGATGCAGTTTTCTCAATGGTTGTTGATATGGCTTGATGCCTGCTTTAATGGGGATGACGTGTTTGATGATACTAGTATCATACGTTTTCAAGTCTTCGTATGTCCATGCGAAAATATCTTTATATTGTTTAAACAAACTGATGAACTTGTCTCTTTCCGTTGGTGAATAGCCTTTTTCGAGATTCACAAATTTAGGATTTGTTTCAGTCCCTAAATTAATCAACTCAAACTACAAAGATGAGCTATGGGTCTTCACGTTGGGTGGTCTTCTGAGTTTTTCATTTAAATCGAACATTTTTTCCAACGTTCTGACTCCTTTAGGAATGAAATTATCGTATTTCATCTCAGCCTGATGCTCTTCATCGTCTATGATCGCTCCTTTAAACACTTCATCATTCGTTAAACATTCTATGATCTGTCGGTCATCATCGAACACTTGTAGGTTCGTAATCATATCAGGTATAGAGGTCTTGAAAAGTAGTTCAACAGAGCATCGATTATTAGTGGGTACGAGTCTAGCGGCTGATGTGGCCAACAGATAAGCAACTGTGTTTTTAATTCTTGGAATTGAAATGATGTTAAATGCATTAAAATATTTCAGCAAATCCCATACCTCATTCTGGTAAGCCTTTAAGTGAGAAAAATACAATGTATCTGATTCCGGATTTGTTTCACAATAATTTCAAAATCCCCAAAAACTTTTAGATTACTTACCTTTAATTCAATTTCCTTCTTTAGTCCCTGCACCAGTGCTTCATACTCAGCTGTATTATTAGTACACTCAAACTCTAATCTACATGAAAGGAAATGTTTATTCTTCTGTTGGTCAATCAGGACACAGCCAGCCCCTAACCCTTCTAATGTCTTAGAGCCATCGAAAAATAAAGTCCAAAAATCATTAACTACTGAAAATGAATCTACTCCTACTTCTAAGTCTACTATTTTACAGTCAATCTCATCAGCCTGTGAGAATCGAAGGAGATCAGGCTGGGTATCAGATGTGTTGCTGGCTTCTTCTGCTTGGTAATTACCTGGTTCCAACTCAATAAAATAGTTTCCCAATACAGAATCCACTGGTACATTCTTCTCCTCCAGTTGAGTAACATTGTACTTCATGTGAGGCTCTCTTAAAATCTTGATTTGTTTCGGACTTCCTTTGTATGGAAACCATAGATGTGACCAATCTGAGGCGAAATATCCATTTAATTTGTCTGACCAATCTCTGCTCAGGACGAGACCGTAAGCATCTGGTATATCAGCCACCATGATGTTAATAACTTGGAAAACTTTGTCATTAGATGCCAGATGGACTAGGACATCTTCTAGCTCACCAATTACCTTTACATCCATTCTGTCCAATTGAACCACCCTCCACGTGGATGGCTTAGGCTTCCCATTGATCTTTTTATAGACTGATATGGGCATAACATTTACTGACGCCCCTGAGTCTACCAAGCAGTTATGTACATTATGATTGAAAATTTCAAACATGAGGAGGAAAGGTGGATGTTTGCTTTTAGACTTACCTCCCACGCTGGTTTCCCCAATTTCTTCCTCTTCTTGAGGTTGATTGTTAGTGGGCAGCTTCTCATCCGATGCTTCAAGTGATTTCAATAGTCTTTCCTTTTGCTGCGGCATTTTACACATTTCGAATAGTGGAACAGTCGCTTATATCTTCTTTAAATCCTTCACAATGTCATAATCCATCAGCTGCTCAATGAGATGGGGTTTTCCAGCATTTTCTTCACTGGGCTTGGCCTGCGCGTCACTCTGCCTAGGATTTTGGCTGGTAATAGTGAACTCTGGAATTTTATCAGCCAAAGATTTGTCTTAAAATCTCTTCTTAACATTTCTCTGCAGCCTCTTAATCTTTGGGAGTATAAGGCTGTCTTCCTTAACCGTCCCTTGGCTCCTCGTGGTTATGTTGGTTTCCATAACGTATTTACACCCCTGAGTCTTTTCTTCTTTAGCATCAAATAGTGAGATAGAATTCCATAAAGCCATGGTTTCCTCTTCCTATTCTTTAGTAGATGTAGAAGCAGAATTTTCTTTTCTTTCTTCATTTCCTTCCTCTGTCAATCTAGAATCTAACAGCTGATTCATAACCAACGTCATCGAATTTATCCACTGCAGACAATTCTTCTCAGAGTGTGGCTGTTGGTGGAATGTGCAAAAATTATCCAAGCCTACCTTTGTTAAATTCATCGATGCAGTATTGCGCGGAGGAGGTTGAGACTAGTGGTTATCCTCTCTTTTCTTATAATATGGCTTATAAAACTTTTGTGCTTCCTTTTCTTTCTCCATATCTATGATTTTATTGGAAAGCTTCTACATCATTTTGGCCATGTTTTCCAAATCTGGAGACTTTTCTTCCTTAGGCTTAGTAAACAATAAGGATTTTCTTCCTATGCCTTTCTCTCCAGACTATTCTGGATAGTCTTCAATGCTCTGTCTTTCAGCTTCCACCACTTCTGCTTCCTCATAGGTTTCTGTCAAAGTAGGTTTGACCCTACCTTTGGAAAACATGGCCAACTCAGGGCCTAAAGCTGAAGTATAGTATTCAATAAGAACTTTGTCTAAAGGCTTATCTGTTTTAGAGAAGTTATTAAGATATGCTGCAAACCGTTGAGTGAAACTGTGCACTTTTTCTTTTCTTTCTTTCTTCAATGCGCACAGCCCTTTCATAAGAGTTGCATTGAGTTTCCTGAGTTGCATACTTACTTTTGAAAATTCTTTCGAAGGTATCCCAATCAGGGATAGAGTTAGCAGGAAATCCAAAGTACCATGACGTTGTAGCTCCTTTAAGGGTATGCAGGAACAGTCTGCATACCATGTCTTCATGTTCCCCGGCCCTTAATCCCTCGATTTCCAAGTAAAAGCTTTGTAGGTGATCATCTACTAGTATTTTCTCATTGGGATCAAACTTGGGCAACATCTTGTCAAAGGCTTGAGGTAGGTCATGTAAGGGAGGTGTAAGGTTTAATGGTGATCTGGCTCTCCATGCAGTTGGTGGATTAGCATTTACTCCTTCCATGAGTTGGGGTGGGGAGTGAGGAGGTGAACCAACTGGAGTATGAGCAGGAGAATTGTGAGGGGTTTTTGGGCCTTCTTGATTCAAAGGTAGCACAAATTCTTATAAGGATTTTTCTACGAGCTCTTCCCAGTCTCCCACCAACACTGAGTCTTCCGCTACATGGCAATCTTTCCTTTTATACTCTCTCCTGGGAAGTTCAGGGATGATTGGCAATCTTCCAATCTTCTTTACATATGCCCTGGTGTGTCTTCTCAGATCATTAACAATTTCATTGCCAATAGAATATAGATGTTCTCTTTCTTTCGAAATTGGATTATGAAACCCACTGCTTTCATAACTGTTACTGGTGGAATATTCTCAGGAAAACGGGTTTCCTCGGCCAGCCATACACTGGCGGCCCCCCTTCTAGCGCCAAAACTGTTGAGGCCCCGAAATTCACCAGGAAACAACAGTAAGGGATTCTCCCCAGTCAACATTCCCAACTATCCCATTGACTGTTTGGTATAGGGAATCCGTCCGGTTTACGGTCCGGCTACCGTAGGTCAAAGTAACAAAACAAAGGCTTTACCGGTTGCAGCCCGGTCCACCATGAATTTTGTATTTTTGACTTAATGTATGATATGCAAGTGCCTAATTTACCATGCAGGGTGATAAGATGCGAGAAGAAGTCACAATGTGATGCGCAGGTTCTTACCTCTCGTCTTAGACTCACTAGCATCCCAATCACAGACAACAAGAAAAAGAAACTAGCTACCTAAACTATACCTAGGGAGCAGGATTATCACTTGTAAGTGAGTAATACATTTTGTACATGCATTATGAAGAGTTACAGTTAGCTGACACTTCTTTCAATACACACGAACAATTACAGATATTTAAACAACCACATAGCCGATTATTTTATGAACAACATTTATTACTCACAGTGGAAAACATCCCAAAAGATACTGAAGAACATTCAACAAGAACATAGGTTCAGGAAGTTAAATACTCTCACAGTAAATGAAACAGAGCTGAAAACGAAATAGTTCCTCTTCAATATTATTCATTTAGTCGCATTGATACATTCCACATTTCGCTCTCTCCAGTAGGCAAAAGTTTCACTTTCTGACTGTAAAACGAAGTAGTTCCTCTTACAAGCAAAAGAGTTTACAAATTTTTCCAAGAGAAAAAATCCCTTTCTAAGTCCTACTTTCAAATATTTAAACTACAATTACAAAGCGCTTCAGTTTTCCCCAGACGCATGATCTTTTAGTGTCCCAAACATTTCACATTCCTCTATCTTGTCTGTATGCAATCATGAACCACTGGGTAACTGATCAGTTTTTTGGGTTCGCGCATTTATAGCTCCAGATTTCGTCTTTTAATCCCCTGGCCCTCCTGGCGATCCCCCTGGTTTCAGTTATACTTCTTCCAAAACGGTTCGTCTTTCTCTGCACCACGGTAGATTGACCGATCTCCTCAAAACCTCCTGCAATCAAATCAACAAGCATTATTCAAAAACAACAAATATTACCAATTGAAACGACTATTCCACAAGGAAAAGGCAAGGCGCACCATTTGTGGGCTTGAAAAATCTAGCCTACGACGGTCAATAGGAAACTCATTGGCGGGAAAACTTAAAGTCGGCAGTCAAAAGGAAATAACATTGGAGGCCAAAAGGATTTCCCAGCCGCAACGATGGAAAAGGCACAATTTACGGACAAGAGAAATGTGGGCAAGAGAGGCTTTAATCGGAAGTCGGCCGGATTTGTACTTCGAAAGCCAAAAGACTTTGAGAGCCGCAATGGCGGAAAAGAGAAGGCTAGAGCCATGCGGTGCAAGTCAGAAGTCGGACGGATTTATGTTTCGAAAGACAAATGGATTTCCCATCCGCAGCGATGGAAGAAAAATGGCTTCGGTTCCGCAGCTAAACAGGCAAGCGGCTAATCTCCAGTCAGAACGATTTGAACTTTGGGTGCTAAATTGATTTAGGAGCCACAACGGCGGATGGGAAAAAGGTTAAAGCTTCTGATCAAAACAAGAAAGACTCCCGATCCAATGGGAAAAACTAAGTGTTTCAGTCATCTTTAAACATTCAACAATGGACAGCGACCTGTCATACCTCCGCAACGGCGACCCACAGCAAAGAACAACTGGTTCGATCAACAAGCAAAATCAAACTAAAAATATGCCATCCACCATAAAATCTAATGCAATCAAAATCCGAATCTTGGTCAAGAGTTAAGCTTTTGTAGTCATTAAAAATTAAAACATAGACTAACAACTCAAAGGATTCAACGATCAAAGCAAAATCATGAGGAGGGGTCCAAAATTTAAGAAATTTGGGGAGAATTGTTGCAACTGCAACACATACATAGCGTGAAGATATATATTTTGTAATAATGGAGTAATAGGTTGGCCTCTTGTTTCTAAACATAAACATGTTCCATTACACGGTCAATGATGTAATGACATTGTCTCCTTCTACATTTCATTGTACAAATGCTCACATCTCCTGGATGACCAGCATAAATTAAATGGAAGCAAACTTATTTTGAATTTCTGGTCTCACGAATGATATGAGATACTAAGATCAATTCCCCTCCACATAGATATTGACAACTCCTTTCGCCTTGATGAAAACACAAACAAAGAATATTTATTTATTGACAATGATGGGAAATAAGTCAAGTTCAACACCTCACAATAATTAACATAATTCTCAACATCTACACATGGAATAACAGTTTGCAACAAGTATTTTTTCAAGAGGGGAAGATCTACACTCAACCTCAAGCATATATCAATTAATACTTCTTTCCAATTCTATGTCACACCCAATTGTGCGTATCCTTTCTTCTTTGTGATTATGATAAAACACAAACCATCAGCATATATGTTTAATCCCACTTCCTATAGGATTTTAGGAACACATGTTGAATCCCTACATGGGGCATAGAATGGAAACCGTTCATCAAAACGAGGTTCTGGTGGGTCATGTAAGTGTGTTTAGATAGGTTCCATGTGGGAACTTGAGCCACATATTCATGGTCGGGGAATTTGCAAAGCTGACCCCTATGTGCAAAAATTTCACATTCCCTTACTGGGAAAAACCCTAGTTTCCAAAATTTAACTAAAACATGATCCCTTCTCCATGGACCTAGAGTAGAGGGCCACCCCTAGCACTATCCCTATTTCCTAAATCCAATGGATTTGACAGTTCATTGATCTGAGCCATGGTCATCATTCTATGGTACATTGAATACCACCTCGTACAGGCTTTCAGGGACACATGTTGAATCTCTACCTGGGGCATAGAATGGAAACCATGCATCAAAACTGGGTTTCAATGGGTCATGCAATAATTTTCAGGGACATTCCATGTGGAAACGCTAGCTACACATTCACGGTCAAAGACATTTCAAAGTTGACCCCTATGTGCAAAAGTTTCACATTCCCTTACTAGGAAAAAACCTAGTTTCCAAAATTGACATAAAACAATATCCCTCATCCATGGACCTAGAGTAAATGGCCAACCCTAGCACAATCTCGATTTCTTGAATCCAACGGAGTTGATGGTTCATCGATCTAAGCCATGACCATGATTCTATGGCACGTTGAAGCCCACCTCCTATAGGCTTTCAGGGACACATGTTGAATCCCTACCCGGGACATAGAATGGAAAATGTGCATCAAAATGGGGTTTTGGTGGGTCATGTAAGCTTGTTTATGGAGGTTCCATGTGGGAATGCTAGCCACACATTCATAGTCGAGGAATTTGGAAAGTTGACTCCTATGTGCAAAAATTTCAGATTCCCTTACTAACCAAAACCTGAGTTTCCAAAATTGACCTAAAACAGGATTCCTTGTCCATGGACCCAGAGTAGAGGGCCACTCCTTAGAACTATATTGATGTAGTGAATCCAACGGAGTCGACGGTTTGTCGATTCGAGCCACTATCATCATTCTATGTCACGTTGAATCCCACCTCCTACAAGATTTCAGGGATGCATGTTGAATCCCTACCTGAGGAATATAATGGAAAGTGTGCATTGAAAGGGAGTTCTAGTGGGTCATGCAAGCATGTTTACAGATTTTTCATGTGGGAACTCTAGCCACACATTCACGGTCTAGGAATTTGCGAAGTTGACCCCTATGTGCAAAAATTTCACATTCCCTTACTGAGAAAAATCATAGTTTGAAAAATTGACCTAAAATAGGATCCCTTGTCCATGGACCCAAAGTAGAGGGCCACCACTAGCACTATCCAGATGTCTTGAATCCAACAGATTTGACGGTTCATTAATCCAATCCACGGTCATCATTCTATGGCACATTGAATCCTACCTCCTATAGGATTTCAGGGAGGGCCTATTGAATCCCTACCCGGGGCAATGGAAACCATGCATCAAAATGTGGTTCCGGTGCGTTATGAAAGCATGTTTAAATATTTTCCATGTGGGAATGCTATCCACACATTCATGGTCGAGCAATTTACAAAGTTGACCCCTATGTGCAAAAAATTCACATTCCCTTACTGAGCAAAACCCTAGTTTCCAAAATTGACCTAAAACAGGATTTCTTGTCCACGGACCCATAGTAGAGGGACACCCCTAGCACTATCCCAATGTCCTAAATCCAACAGAATAGACGATTCATCGATCCGATCCATGAGAATCATTCTATGGAATGTTGAAGCCCACCTCCTACAAGATTTTAGGGACACCTATTGAATCCCTACCCGCGGCATAGAATGGAAACCATGCATCAAAATATGGTTCTAGTGGGTCATGCAAGTGTGTTTAGGGAGGTTTCATGTGGGAATGCTAGACACACATTCACGGTCGAGGAATTTTCAAAGTTGAACCCTATGTGAAAAAATTTCACATTCCCTTACTGAGCAAAACCCTAGTTTCCAAAATTGACCTCAAAAGAGATCCCTTGTCCACGAACCCTATTATCTCCCAAAATAAATTTATTTTGACAGTATGAAGAATTTGATTTATGTAATGAAATATCTGAGGATTCCTAACAAATTGAAGGTCTCTGTTTTTGATGTGGTTGAAAAATTTGGAAGTTATAGATTTTGGTGGCTTAGGAGAGGATTTTAATAGCTCATTAGCCACTGAAAAGCTATGTTTCAGCAGCTAAAAGGTCTAACACGGGATAAAGGTAAACCACCGAAAGTGGCCCAAGCAAGTAGAATTAAATTAACACTTTCAGTGGCTTAGGCGAGAATTCAAATGACTCATTAGCCACCGAAAAATGTTGCTTTCGGCAGCTTAGGGAGAAGACCAAGAAAGATTTTAACTGCTGAAAGCAGGAAGCAAGCGACACTGGTAAAGGTACTTTTGGTGGCTTAGGAAAGACTCAGAACAACTCATTAGCCACCGAAAGGTGATGCTTTCGGCAGCTTATCGAACAGTTCAACATAGATTTTAATCACTGAAAGCAGGAAGATAAGCATCGGGGAAAAATAATTTCGGTGGCTTAGGTGAGACTCTGGACAACTCATTATCCATCGGAAGGAGGGATTTTCGGTAGTTAAACAGGTTTTTTGGCAAGGTCACTATCTGATGAAAGTAGGATTTCACCGAGAAGCTGCGATAACAAGTTTCAATGGCTTAGGCAAAATGGATATCATTTCATTAGGCACCGAAAGCTATCTTTTCAGTGGTTTGCAGACAAATTCAAGAATATTATTAACCATCGAAAAGACAAAAGAAGAAAATGGTTAGAAAATAGTTAAACTACACCCCATCAGTAAGATGAACAATCAGTGTATGGCGTGACAAACCACCGAAATGACTTGATCCTGCATAACTGCATGTTGAAATAGGTTAAATAGGTCATTATAAAATTGACAAAGGAATGATAGGATTGGAAACCCTCAGTTTTCTTTCACCTGTCCAAAAGAACAGCAGAAAGCTCATCGAGTACCGAGGATGATGTGTAATATGATTGCTTGGCAAAGGAAATAAAAAAAATCAATCACTGCCATCACCTTATGACCTCATCATCCATCATGACAACAAAAACCCTCATAATCAGTGCCAAAAGGTCCAACACATTTCACTTTTGAGCTTATCATTCCTCTCCACCAGGAAAACCATCTCCAAGGAAGTATCCTACTAACACACTGTATACAAAACTTAGAATTATTTTGCAGGCACCCAGGAGAGGCACTCATCAAGATGAAGAAGGGAGGACCTGCTCTCAGGCATGAGTTGGAAGATATCAGCTATTTGGAAGCACATCTAGAGGTTTATAGACTCTTCCAAGAGGTTGGTTGCTACAGGTTTTGTGAGACGATACAAGGTTTCCATCAGCATGTAGCTAAGGCATTTTCCCTCTCATTTGATGGTTCAAAGGCAGTTATAGGCAAGGATGAATTTCACATAGATGAAACCCTAATCACTAAAGTAACTAAACTCCCTTGCACAGGAGAAAAATGGTTCAAGACCACCATACCAAAAGATGTAGGGTTCAGGTCTTACCTAAAGCCTGAACATAGAGGAATGGTGTGGAAGAAGAGTGTACCATCATCCAGGTTAGAAGAAAGGTGGCAACAAGTGCTGAAGGCCATTGTGGTTTACCTAACATGTGAAGGAAGATATAACAGAGCCATGATCTACCATTTCAAGTTAATGAACCACTTCACAGGTAAAATCCCACTAAGTTTTCCCTTTAACTTATACAGAAGTTTGGGAAAGATGGCACACCAAGTGAAAGCCCAACCAACCAAGATTGCTGGCAGACTGTCCCACCATGGCCTTATCCAATTGTTGATCTAGGAGTTGCTAAAAAGAAGGAATATGGTGGCCTTATTTTCTATTCTGGAATGGATTTGAGACAGGGCTTCAGCTAGAAGAGAAAGGGAAGTCTCTTTCCAAGAAGTCTAGCACACCAAGGAGTGGGAGAAGAAAGAGGAGGGCTATATCCGCAACAGTAGCAGCAGAACAACCTCCCTCCTCTTCCAAGGCCAAGAAGGTAAAAAGGAACTTGGAATTAGTGAGAAAGGCCAGGAGGTTGAAGCACACAATGAGAATATTTTAAATCTACCCTACTCAGATTCTGAAGAGGAGCAAGAGGAAGGTGCAAACCTAGCTCTCCAAATTGTACCAATGGATGAAGAACTACCATCCCCCACACCAAAGGAGCAAGAGGAATCGATAGAGAAGGCTTCCTCCAACAAGCCCAAAAATCAAAAGATAAATCAACTACTGAGGCAAATTTATGAGATGGAGATTTTGGAAAGGGAAATAAAGAAAAATAATGCTACATTAACCAGCAGGAACAAGCTGCTACATAAGTCTTACCTCGAGTAGAGAGAAAGATATATTTTCTTGAAGAGGCTGAATACAAGGTACCTAAATGACAATACTAGATTGTACAGGATGATTAGGCTCCAAAGAATGCAACTGAAGGAGACCAAGGAAAACCCTAGCATCCACCCCACCTCGGAAACCCTAGTTGAGGCTGCAGTTAGCCTTTAGCCTCCAAAAACTAGCCAGGCTGCTGTTAATCCTCCTAGCACAAAGCCTATTGAAGAACAAAGCTGAGTGGACTGCCATAAAATAACATTTTTGGAAAAAACCCTAATAAATTTTGAAACAGGGATTTCGGTGGCTTATGCGGACGCTGGGGCAGTTCATTAGCCACCAAAAGCACTGCTTTCGGTATCTAATGGTTCTGATATTCTGGCCTCTTAACCAATGAAAGCAGAGAGAGGCTTAAAATCAAATTTTGGCATATAGGATTGGTTTTGGGTGAATATAGATGGCTCAACGACATAGTCTGAAGATGAAGGGTGCAGAGGAAAGCATTAGGAAAAGGTTTGTTTAAGTTTTACTATGATATAACAGTAGAAAAGGTCACCAACACCTACCTATCAAGAGAAGATAGTGACTTAACAAACATAGGGCCAATAGCAGTAATTGCCAGCAATTACCTCAGTTATCTGAAGGTTCATACAGTGAACGAATTCTTTAGTTAGTTAGACAAGTATTTAATTAGGTTTTTTTAACCTAATTTGCAAAAAACTATTATTTTGTTTATTTTTGTAAAAAATAGGTCCAAGTTTTTAGGATTTGTATATTTTGTAAAGGCTATAAATCCTAAGACTTATTTTATGAAAAAAGGTTTGACTTCAGGGACTTATATACCTATACTATTTTCAGCTTCTCATTTTGCTCATGATTTAATATAAGCTCTTTGGTTATAATTTTCTTCAGCTTCCATTTCAGTCTTTTCTATGCTTATGCTTGAATGTGTATTCAGGTTATATTCAAGTTAATTAATGACTGATAGCTGTCACCCTATTAGCATGTTGATGTTAATTGAATTATAAGTACCATCCTTATCATGATTTAAGCCATTTATATGCATCTGTTTTGTGTGTAAATCTGCCAGCCTGATGAGTTCTCCATCCCTCCACCTTATTGTCAACCTCTGAATAGTGGTAACTAAATCCTTGTACCTCAATGAGTTTCATGCATGTATTGAGAGTGGAAGGTCATATAGGTCACTTGACTTGATCCATATTAGAAAAACCCAAAAACATTGTAAGTTACCAAGCATCCTCAAGCTACAACCTAGAGGAGTTTCCTGGAGTGATAATAAATTGGTGCCGTTGCCGGGGAGAGAAGACTGAAGCTCCGCTTCCCTGGAAGATGACATAGACCCTTGATTTGATGAGAGACAAAACTTGGGAATTATTCTAGTTGTAAATCATCTATCTGGAGACTCCATTGAAATAAGGTGGCTTCAAGAAGACCAAGTACCAGATCAAACCCTCAGGGGCCACCAACAACACCTGTTTCAGATCCAGAAGAGATTCTGAGAAGAGCTAGGGTTTCACTAAGGCAGACTAGCAGTGTTGCAAAGGAAGCTACATTAGGTATTTCAAGAAATATTTCTGCTATTATTTCCTCTGTTGAAACACTTAATTCTGAGGAATTTATAAATACATCAGAAAATTCTAGGGTTTGGGTATCTTCAAGCACTGCTGCTTGAGAAGATCCAATCCATGGTGATTCCACTGGGATAAGTTTACCACCACCACCTTCTCAGTTACTAGCTATATCAGTACTTCCTTCCTCCATCCTTCCCATACCCATTTCCAATATGGCTGCCCCTCAATTGACCAAATTGGAAAGGATCCTCGTAGCTAGGTATGGCCCCCTAAATTTTCCAAATCCCCTCTCAGCCATGCCCACTAGAGATTTCCTCAAGTACATGCCTAAGTTCACAGCAGAAGGAGATTTCACAGCTGAAGAACATCTAGAGGCATTTTACAGCTATGCGAAGAACATTAACATAGAACAAGAAGATGTATGGACTAGGGTTTTTGTAAAAAGCCTAGATGGTCAGGCTAGGAAATGGATTAAAGAGCTGCTTGCTGGGTTAGTGGCAGGCATTGAAGCCCTAGATGATGTTAGCTGGAATATTTCACCTCCTGCGGACAGCAAAGTGTTCCACTAGTCTGAATGGTTTAGATCCAGAACAAATAGAGGATAGAGGTTGAAGACTCTCCCTAGATGCCGCAGATACCTGGAATGTAATGCTTCGATCGTTACCCTATGTACCTGTAATAAGCTTCAACACGCAAACATATCAAAAACACCAGAATATAATCTAGTAATCTATGTTAGTGACTAAGGAATCTAACAACATACATGTGAAATCATACAACAACAATATATGTGGGACAGAAATCAACTTGCATTAAAGAAATATGAAGAAGTTTACAACCAAGCCTTAGTGTTGACATGCATCTCCATGAAACAAAGCATTCTCATCCCCAAAATCTCCGACTCTATCTCTCTATACTCTCCCAAATGGTCTTGGGCCAAGTGATCAATCGAACAACATAACAATACCTTAAGAGTTCTCCCCCTCAACCATGGCCATAAGCTTGTATTTATAAGGCTTAATGGATAGGGTAGGTTGAGAGATTAGTAGGTGAGGTGGCCTCTAAGATCCTAGGATGAGGGATCTCCAGCTCAACTGACCGACAACAATAAGGATAAGGGAGGACACGAGGCCTATCATCTAGAAGCCTCGAGAAACTTCTCCTTTTCCCTTTTTACCCAGGGTACTTCATTTCTCCTTCAATGACAGAGCGATTCTGGTAATAACCGCTTATGGACCAAGAGCCATAAGTGGTGGCACACTTGTGGGTAACATGGGATGGGTGGTACGAACAAGGGTACCACTTCTGGATAAAGGGGCAAGCGTGGTGCTAGGAATTTTCATAGAAGATTGATGATAACCATGAGTTTCCACTCCAAGAGCTGGGATTCAAGGAAAGTAGGCATGTCAAAGTTCTTATCACATGATGGTGACAGCATTTTGGTATAACAGGATGCCCCCCAAAGCATGAGTCTTAGAGGGATATGATAAATGAGAGCTTTGAGAGAACAATTCATCACCATGAGATGAAAATGTTGACTCAATCAGAGCATGTCTTCAAGTAGGCATATGTAGTACATCAGTATGTTGACTCATAGACACAAGTAACCAAACTCATGGATGCAGACCAATACAAGGAAGATCCATGAGAGGAATAAACAAGCATGGATACTAGAATACAACATAGATCCATGTGATAGAGGACTCAAACTTGGACATAGCTTCCAGACATACAATATAGATCTATGTCATACAGATGCAAATTTGAGCATAGCCACGACCATACAAATATGGATCCATGCTAGATATACAAAAATCCATTGCAACCTGGGGAAAAGCAATGAGCACTTTAAGCTAACACCCAGGGTCTTCATCTCGTCTTCCACAAAGTACAATTCTATCCATGTGATTACAATGATCTGAAGTCAAACATGGTAGAAACCACTTGATTACCGGCCAATGATGTGAACCGTTAACAAGTGCAAAGGAGATCACCATTAATGTCAATGATTCCCAAGGTACTCTAGTACAATCTACTGAGTGTGAATAAATATCCTGATGTCGAACACCCAGTCGATTCTATCGATCAAAGGTCAATGATGTGAATGTATGTCAAGAGCGAGAGAATCTATCATTAAGGTATACCGATCTCAAGGTACTAAATATTGTTTCTAAGACTATTTCCTGAATGATAAGCTGATGTCGACGAGAAAAGTCTTGTCGAAGGAGGGCCATGATGAGTCCCACATCGATGACACGAAACTCGAAACATAGTTCTGGAATTATGTGAATGTAGTAACCATATGACTGACTCAAAGATACTGACACAAATACTATGTAGACTGCAGAGGCAAAAATTTTTCAAATCCCCTTTGAACATCGGATGGCTTGACAAAAAGACTTGGCAGCATGACAGAACAGGACAGACACACAATGCGGCAGTGGAAAATGCATTCTTTTGAAAGACTCAAAGGATTGACATGAGTCATGAAAGTGGATCGTCACGGAGATTAGATGAATACCCAATTGACTGACATGATTGTGCAAACAAGTGCCATCTTCAAAGGTAACAACAAACAACTACCATTATTTGCAAAATGATTCCCTTCCTATTTCCCCCATCATGATTGATGAGTGCCTCTTTTTAGTTTTATGAGTTCAAAGAGGGTAACAAACACTCGATATAGCTTGTTGGAAGACAAGTCCATACTCATATATTTTACGAACTTGAGAGAGGAGAGGTTCGTTCCCAAAATGGGTCGCTCAATGTTTGATTTAACGAGTCCACTGAAAGAAAACTTGGTATCGTTCATGTTTAGAGAGTCTGAACGAATACGGAAGAAGACTCCAAAGGGGTCCTTTTTCGTATGATTTAGTCCCTAAGGCCTGAAAAAGTGTAAAATCATACCTTAGATAAATCTTGCAGTCATGATTGGCTAGAGTGTTCATTTTTCATAAATAGTCCTATCCGAACAGAAAAAGAGATAACCTACCATCGGACAGACGACTCTTCAAATACTTTAACAAGCATGAAGAAGACAAGATCGCTCGACGATCTTTTCGTATTTAGGGAGCCAGAAAAGAGTTTAAAAAGAACTCCATGAGGTTTCTTTACACAATGTTATATATTAAGAGCCTGGAAAGGATTGAAAATGGACTTGACGACCTTTTCGTATTTAAGGAGCCTGAAAAAGAGGTGAAAAGAGGACTCCATAATGCTTCTTTACACAATGTTGATTTTTACGAGCCTGGAAAGAAACTTGAAATGGACTCAGACCTTTGATACTAGATTTTAATGAGCATGAAAAAGTGTCATAGTAAACACTCAATGACCTTTTCCATGTTGTGAAAGTGCGAAAAAGCCATAAACAAACTTTCAAAGCTTCTTACTAAAGTTTTCTTATCCTGCAAACGACTCAGAAACAAGTGTTAAATGCATTTAAGACCAGCATTAAGGGATTACGACAGATAAACTTTGACTAAAATATGATTTTACATCAAAACCATAGTAAGTCAGACCTAAAAATGCCTATATAAGTCAAGTAAATAGTAAAAACTCAAATCATTTCACTATTTACCTCTAGCAGAGAGCACTTGGATTATTTTTTTAGCTAGATATTCCACAGCTGATACCAGGAGTTCCCACCATCCGTTTTCAGCATCGTCAGTTACAGGTAACAGTTAAGACCCTTATCTTTCATTTCATAGAATTTATTTTGAGATTTGGTGGGGTTTTGGGCCCATATGGAAATCCCTAAAACCAAAAATGCAGGCACCGTAGCTACCCCTTGTAGGATATGCGGTACCACCCGAGAACCGCGCCAATAACATAGTGGACAAGCAGTGCCACCGCCTGTCTCCAATGGTGCACAGACGGTGCTGGCCATGGATAACTTAAACTAATAGTATGGGCAATATAACTTCATTATTTTGATTTTCAATGATTTAAGGATGATTCTAATGCATACCATTATTGTTTTTGGCAGGTCTAGGTTGCTTAAAACATGGTGATATGGAAAGAAAGAATGCATGAAAATGAGGATGCTACTCCCGAGAGAAATGCGGGTTGTATTTCCGCAATATGGGACTGTGGGATCCTGAATTTCTTCTGGACCCCAAGCATGGTGTCGCATGAACAGTTACTGGAACACATACTGCAAATGTGGAATCTAGAGCAACAGTATTTTAAGGTGGGGGCCCATATACTTACAGTGGAGGTAGAGGATATCTACTTCCTAACTAGTCTCTCGAGACGGGGTGCCCCCATCTCACTGACAGGTTCCCATGGCGGGGACATTACTACCAGAGAGCTTATAGATCGACACTGTGCACTAGGGATAGGTCATTAGAGGAATTTTGGCGTCTAAAATGGGCCTCCTAAGGAAAATAATAAAATAATAGTTAATATAATAAAATAATAGTTAAAATAATAAAATAATATTGATTAGTTTTGGAGGAAGAAAGAAAAAAACTACTTTTTGTGTTCGTATTTCCGACATATCTCCCTGTGTTTTTACTCAAATTTCGATCGGGAGAGCTCATTGGATGCGGAATTTGATTCTGCATCCAACGAGTACCCACACTGCATACTTTTTCAGGTATTTCTTGTTTTTGGGGTAGCAGGGTCCATCAAAAGTATGCAGTGTGGGTACTCATTGGATGCAGAATCAAATTTTGCATCCAACAAGGTCTCCCGATCGAAATTTGAGTAAAAACACAATGAGATATGTTGAAAATACGAACAAAAAAAGTAGTTTTTTTTAATGACAAATATGTCAATTCAACCATTATGGTTGACTTATTTTATTGAAATTCTATTGGTTCTTGAATTCCAACTCACAAAAACTTATTTTGGCACGTTTTCTTATAAGGCCCATTTTAGACCCCAAATTTCCTTTAATGACGTTGGGGAAGAAGATCCCCATCAAGGTAGTGACGGATAGGGCTCTACAGACTGTTCTATTTAACATGCAGAGGGTGGTCGGGAGTCAGGGTGTGCACCAAGCTTCCAGGGAACACATGTTGTATGTCATAGAGGCCATGGCACCCACGGTGTTCAACTGGGTGGAAGCCATGCTTCCAATCTTCAAGGATTAGCTGACTAAGTGTCAGCAGGGAGAGCTAAAGCAGTTTTCCTTTGGTTCCATTTTAGCATGCTTCTTCTTTAAGCGGGTTCCACAGATGAGACCTCAGGTGGTCTTCTAGAGTCCGAGAGCAAAAGACCCCCATATGCTGAGGTGGGTCTAGGTCATGACTCGTACAGGAGCGGGTAGGGGAAGGGTGAAGTTCGGTGATCTGTTCTTCAAATTGCTATGAGATCAGATCCTCATGATTGAGGATTATGCTTACATAGGAATAGACTTCACTGACGATCCTGACCTACCACTCCCACCTGACGGACAGTGGGGTGACATCGGTGAGAAGCAAGAAACCCTAAAATGGATGAAATTTTTTTATGTTTTTCAAAGTTTTATATTTTTATGTTTAATGACAAGACCTATATATTCTCATGCAGATGTTGGAGTAGCGAGACTTCGAGGAGCATCTCCGTTGGATAGGTGAGTTGGAGCCCACTTTGTACCACAGGGTGATGATATCACCGGGGAGCTGGAGGAGAACCTAGAGAGGCTGAATCTGGATATCCCAGATGTTCACATAGATGACCTCCCAATGAGATATTAGACATCCATAGTAGGAGTACCGGGTCGATTCAGTAGGCTGCTACATAGGGTAGCTCGAGCAGTGATGTGCTATCACAAGCACCACTAGTGTACGCAATATGTATTGAAAGCTGACAGCTTCAGGATTTTGTATTATGATTTTTCTTGAAAGCATACGTGCTTCAGATGAGGTCTCAAGACCTATTTTTTGTAAAATTTTTCGTATATATATATATATATATACAGACTTTTACATGGTGTTTATATGTTTCAAATGGAAAAATGCATTTTCTATGAGTTTTATGTGTCTTTGAATGTTTATTTACAATGTACCATATTTGATTTAACGTCATGAATGGGAAATATGGAAATCTAGGATGTAATTAGCCAATGAGTCAGCAACTACATTATGTTCCCTAGGGAACTGCCTATAAGTAATAGTTTCAAATGATCTTTCTAGCAAACGTAGCCTCTGGAATAGATGGAGGAGCACCGGGTTCCTAATGGTGTAAACATGGTTTAAATGAAAAACCACGAGCTATGAGTCCATCAATACTACTAGATCACAAACATCTTGGGAGGCATCTTTAGTCAGAATACTGATGATTGCTTCATACTCGATGATGTTATTAGTAGTAGGACCTATGCAAACCGATCCTAAACTGACCAAATCTTCAGTTGGGGAATAGAGGACCCAAGAAGTCGAGGCAAGATTCAAGGTGTGGCGGCAAGAACCATCAGCGAAGCCGTAGAAAGCCATCTGCATGACCAAAACATGGTATAAACAGATGCGGACACTAAAACTCAAAACCATCTTGAAAATACTAAAATCACATTGAAAGTCAATCAATATACATATATACAAGATATTATCCAAGAAAACCTAGGCATAGTACCTTTTTAGGTACAACCCATTGCGAGGTTGCCCCAAAGGGATTCCATCATAATCAATGAGCTCGTAAGCTCCTTTCTTTAACACCTTAGAAATAACAAAAGGTCCATACCACATGGACTTGAACTTACCCTTCCCTAGTTTGTCATATCTCTAGTCATAAGTCAAGACTAGGTCACCCTCGTTAAAGACATGAGCTTGGATGGATTTATTGTACTGCGCCTTAACATGTTTCTGATGTGCCTCATTAGCCAAGGCATCATCTCTGTGAGTCTCTTCAAGGTTACTGAAGTACAAAAATATTTCTTCCTCTGCAGAAGTGTCTGGGAGAAGTTCGACAGCAAGTTGTAGAGATGGAATCTGACATTGGATAGGTAAGACGAATTCGAGTCCATAGACAAGCTACAATGGCGTGAAACCAGTAGCTGTTTTCACAGAAGTCTGATAAGCCCAAAGAGCGGAGAAAATAACGTGGAGCCAGCTGGATTTATGGTCTCCAACCATCCAACGAAGAATAGTTTTCAAAACTTTGTTAATGACCTCTACTTGAACAATTGCTTACAGATAATACGGCATAGAGTTTTTATGATGAAACCCTAGCTTGGAACTCAGTTCCTCCATCATTTGATTATGGAAATGGGATCCATGATCAGTGACGATGGAATATGGAACTCCAAACCTAGCTATAATATGATTGAACAAGAAGAGAGCGACAGTATTACCATCTTCTGCATATGTAGGCATAGCCTCAGCCCATTTTGTGAAATAATCAACGGCTACGATGATGTAACCATGCCCCCTGGCTGAGGCAGGCTTACAATGCATGAATTCAATCCCCAATTTGGTGAATGGGCCAATGGCAATGAAGGGGTGTAGCAGAGCAGGATGGGTGCACTTTTTAGGATAATAATGTTGACAAGGTGGAAATTTATTAACAGCCTCATGACAGTCTTTGAAGACAGAAGGCCAAAAATAGCTAGCATGAAGGATTTTCTGGGCTGTAGCCATCCTAGATAAATGACCACCACATGCTCCATAGTGGAAATCATTCAACACATGTTCAGCCTCCTCATGGCTGAGGCATCTCCAGAGAATAGAGTCAATCCCATGTCTATACAAAGTATCATTTAGGATGAGATAGTATTTCGCGTGGTGACGGATACGGCAACGATCATCGTGAGATAAATGCGGCTGAAAACGCTGCATCTAGAGATAAATAAGAAAATATCCATACCAAGGATCAGTAGTGCTAATCAGGAATAGGAATTCATCCAGGAATGAATCACTGGGTTCAGATTCCATTGTAGCATAGGGAAGATCACACATAAGCTCGGCAAAAACCAAGGATTTCTTTGATGTGGCCTTGGCAAAGTCTAGATCAAACTCTTGAAGGATGACGATCCAACGGGAGTACTTTCCCCCGAGTACCTGACGAGTCAGTATGTAGTACATCGGGTTTTGGAAAGCCAATATGGTGGTAGTGTGGAGCAGAATGTAATGACGAAACTTTTGTACAACAATGACCGTAGCCAATGCTAACTTCTCCACACACGAATAACGAGTTTCAGAATCCATAATATTCATACTGGCATAATAAATCATGTGTTCCTAACCGTGGAGATTGTCCTGCACTAAAACCATGGCGATGGTAGTAGCAAAGGCAGCAATATACAAGAGAAAGTCCTTTGAATAATCCGAGAGGTGTATCATAGGTGAATGAGTCAGAGCGTGCTTAAGGTTATAAAAGGTGCGTTGGGCCTAGTCATCCCAGAAGAATGGTGTGTTCTTCTTGAGGAGATGCATATAACCGTGTGTTTTCTCTGCGAAATTGCACACAAAATGATGGAGAAAGTTTTCCTTCCCCTGTAAACTTTGGAGTTCAAGGAGGTTGGTTGGGGCTGGTAGATCAAGAATAGCAGATGTCGAGCACCCAATATTCAAGTAGATTACTACCAACGCACAGAGGATGTGATATTTATTGTCAACCCGGTAAAGTCTTGTATTTCAAAGGATAAAATGCACAGTATATGCTTAAACACAAAGTCACTGCAATTGAACACTACTATCCTCTATCAACTATGCTCATCCCAAGAGTCTGTGTAATCCCATTTATCTTCTAAGTACTACAATCGTAATTACTTTCTGATATGCATTAAGGAAAGATAACAAAGATTCAAATTATAGTTGTAGATGAAAGAAAATCCTATTCACATCCCTGAATGATTAATTCACCTATTCAATCTGATTACTCTAGAAAGCCACAAGCATAAATTGAATATTGATCTAGGAATTCAATTGCAAAAGATTGAGTTTAGCTACTTGTTGGCCTGATTTTCTGACCTAGGCCAACAAGGAGGTTTTGCCCACACAAGCAGCTTAAAGCAGCGTCCGGTGTGTTTAAATTAACAAAACCTCGCAGGTTATGGTCCTGCTACCAGCTGATTTTTCTCTTAAGGAGAAATTAAAATCAACAAAATCTAACCTATCCTAATGTTATTTCTACTTAAATGAATCCTATAATTAGTTTCAGCTATCTAAACTGTCTTATGTTTTCTTTCTTAAGGAAAGACTCCAAATTTTGAAGAGTTTTCTGAATATAAAGACTTCTAAAAAGTATGCTAAAATTATACGAATTGATTTAACAGCTGTTAATTGAAATATACTAAAATAAAACTTAACCCTAACTATCCTATCTATCCTATCTCAGCTGAGAGCGTTTCTAAATACTAGATTAATTATTAATCAATAAAAGATGAACAGAAAGACAAAGTGCACAATTTAAATAGAAACATTTAAATTATACATAATAAGTCACTCTGTTGGACAATAACTGAATAGAAAAACTGAAAATAAACAGCTATTTTAGTTTTCTGAAATTAATTAATAATTAATGATCAACATAGCTATTTGAATCCAAAGATGATGTCAAATATAAAATCACTACAAAAATACAAATGATATTTTTAACAGACAGAAATGTATATCATTATAGTTTAAGTTTATAGTAAAAATACTAATAAACACAATCATAACGATATATTTGTTCAAAATGCGATATTGAGTTGACAAAGTGAAAATTGTAATTGAACACAAGTATAGCAAAGTATACTGTATTAATATTAAGATAGAAGATAAGATGTTGAAATATATATAATATATCCAAAACAATAATACCAGTAATGATATCAGTTTGTAGATGTCCAGTTGTATCTCACATCCAAAGATTCAACTTCAAGAATGAAACAACACCAGCAACAAAATATATTTCAAGTATGTTTTCTTCAAACACTCCATCCCCTTGTTCATCAAAATTCCTAACTTATATAATACTATGATTCAGTTTTCCCCATTAATGTTACATGCAACATTATAGGGTTCCTATAACTATAAAGAGAATAAAATATCTTTTATTAAACACCTGTCACTATAAACAGAAAAATGACTAGCCTGAATGTTTGTTGATTTAAAGATACTCGGTAAATTCGTGGCCATTGTTGAAACTCCAGCCTTCAACAAATAGCCACATCTCCCAGCCAACACATAAACAACGTCCTAAAACTTTGGAGAAGAGTGATGACATATCCACCTGTGTTTAAACAAATGAAGCATCTCATTAAAACCTATTAAAACAAATGTAACAAAATAAACTAAAATTTAAATGTATGCCTGTAAAATCTGCGATTTTACAGGCATGCATAACAAAATATTTTATTACCTATTTGACAGTGACACAAGAAATGAGCATAATCATCAAGTTCTACTCTGAAGATTAACTACTCTTCGTGCTTCTGCTAATTTGGCCTTCAGCCTGATAATCTTTAAAAAAAAATTTCTATTCGTTCAAGTAGGTGCTGATTCGTACCTATTATTGATCTCTTTGCTTTTTTATACTGATTCTTTTTGGTACTCATTTCTTTCCACCTGCTAATCCAATTTAGCAACTCCTCTCTAAATGTTCTTATTTCTTCTTCTATAAATGTTGCATTAGACTGGCAATGCTTAAGTTCATCCTTTAACTCTGTAATCTTGTTCTGGTATGTCTTATCTAGTATTTGCTAAAGAGTTTCTTCATTATTGGCTACCTGAGGAGAATTAGAGTCATCAATGTTTTGACTAGATGACTGGGGCCTAATAAAAGATGGTTCAGGATCTACAATGCAGGTGTTCATACATGATTGAGCGACCTCGGCCTTACCCAAATTCGCACCATTATCCTTTATAAAAGTAGGATTATTTACCTGATTAGTATCAAGGATCGATGATGTAATATCATCTTCAATATGGACGACTGCAGGCTGAGTATTCTGTTGATTAGCCATAGGAGTCGAAATTGAAGGTTTCATACTCCTAGTAACCCTCCTTGAAAACACAAGATTGTCTGACTCAAACCCTCCTTTATCGCAGCATACTTGAGCTAGATGATCTAGCTTATACATAGACTCTTTGTCATGTTTATGAGGACTAGCTAGTTCGAAGATATTTTTACAATCAACAAGGTTAATAGTTTTTCTTTCAGTTAACCTTTCCTCTATTTTTGCAGGAGTACAAGGACATCTATCAGATGGGGGCTGATTCAAGACTGCTTCAAAGCAACAGGGAACTGAATTATTGACATTGTCATTACTAACCCCAGCATTTATAGATAGATTGGCTTCACAGAGCCCTTTTCCCTCTGATTCAGTTTCAGGAGCGTTATTAACCTCAGGCTTAGCATCCTTTCTTTTCCTGCGGGTTTTTGGAGAGGGGTTCGACCAATATTGGTTCGGCCCCAAATCACACTTAGTTAAAAATTCATCCCATGTCTTGCCATTTAAAGACAATTGATGTTGCACTATAATTTTGACTAATCCATGGTGAAAAAGACTTCTATCAGGGTTATTAAAACTCCAAACCACCTGTGACATATTCTTTAAACTTTGCCATAGATAAAATGGCAGATTAAGCCTACAACCCTGTAATGCTAATAGGAGTCTTACATGGTAATAGTGTAAATGGGAGAAACGTCCATCACAGGACACATACTTGACCAGGATTTCGTAAAAGGCTCTCCATTCGGGATTCAAGAACTTGACAGGGACACCTATCTTCAGTTTGGTATTATCTGGCAATGGCAGCAATAGAGATAAACACTTTTTCTTATTAACCCTACTACCTTTGAACCAACGTTCTCCAACTTGTGGAAGTTTAGTTTCCTCTGTGATCTTGTCTTCATTAATAACGAACTTAAAATCCCTTATCTGCACAACGTCATCTTTTAAACTCATGGCAAATAGTTTGGTCACCTCTACATTGTGGCCGTCAAAACACTTAAAGAAATGCCCCCACCCATTTTTCTCAAAACGCAAGGCTATGTTCTCATCTGCTTCTATGAGCTCTGAACCAGAGATTTCGAAGCGGTTCAACGGAGCCATAACCTCCTCAACACTACCCTTGTTTCGGAATGGAATGATTGGTGATGTGAATAGGGAGGGAATAGGTATCCAAGTGTATGACATGACGTGCAAACTTCGCATGCTTTGGATCTGACAGATAAGAGATCTTTGGACTCGCCCATTTTAGCAGAACCTTAACAATGATGAATGCTATAGCCAACGTTATATTATAATACATGCATGTTTAACCATGACTCAGCCACGACTAGCGGTGAAATTTAACTAAATCGACATACCAGGGATCTTGTGATTGACGGATCATAAATTCAAACATTGATTACTTACAGTGGTCATAATGAGCACGTACATTGTTAGGAAATGGAATGACTATCGGTATTAAATCTTGATGATACGAATCATCCATATGTTCACAGTTGTTAGCTAATTATGAGGTGCAAGCCACATCTCTATGCCAACTTAGCGATCCAAGTGACAAGCATTATCAATTTGACACATGGCTCTCGAAAACTCTGTCAATTAATGGTCTTTTCTAGTTTTTGTGTGAAAGGTGGTAGCATTCAAGGTGATATAGTAACGAAATCATATACCCTAATGTTTAGCATGTCAACTAGCTAATGACTTGATTTAATATGACTATCATGTATATACATAAAATTTCATAGATTTTAATTTTAAATTTTTCCAAAATCCCATCGATTAATATCCGAAATCAAATTTGATAGGAAACTAAGTGGTAAAACTATAATATATGAAAAATCCCATATGATCGTCATTTTATTCACTAACTACATATATACAATTTTTCACAAATTCATTGTTAGGAATTACATATGGAATATGAATCATTAGGTTTAATAAGAGTTTTGATTGAATGAGTTACCTTTAGTTCTAAGAGTTTAGAACTCATAATACCTTACCATATCCAGCTTTAAAATAAACATAAGATGTGTTTTTTTTTATTTTCCCTTGGCATACTATCCTTTCAAGTTTCTTAAATCATATATAATCAAATAAATTAAACTTAATGATTGAATTGATTACATGAAAATTTATGAAACTAACTGACATCTGCTAATTGCCAAGTTTACGAACATGTTTTCACCAACTTCTAAAATATCATTTTACTCTTCTTTGATTGAGATTACCTTTAGAATCAAAGTTTCTGAAGGTTCTCTTTTATAATTTTAAATTGGTAAATCATAGACAGAGCTGATCTCCCTTCATCTTAATGAGAAATGAAGGGGTGGTTGCTGGCTGCCAACAAATGGTGACAACCTGGGCGAACCAGTTATCTCTGCTCATAGAAAATGATAAAAATGAAATATTAAAACCTGTTAAAAAACAATCAAGAATTCTTTATCTACATAAACCATTATTTATTCATACTCATAAGTATAACTTGGAAATATTCCATATTTTGAAACAGAAATTTGATTAGGGAGAAACTTAAAATATCTTGGTCGAAACAAAGTACTTCATATTAAGGATAACCTATACCATCAGCATAGAGTATAGAAATCTACTTCTCTGAAATCTTTCCAGAATCTGTTCCGTAACATAATAATTTTATTTTGTTTCCTTTTCTTTACTTTTAAAACAATAATTCTGCCTGAAGACTATTATCTGGGTATGGTATCCCAATGTGATAGTATCATTCATGAGATTTGTCTAAAATAAGCAAGCCGGCTCGTGATGATACCTCTTGTCTTTTAATTTTTAAAATCAAAAGCCATCACCCTGGTGATCAGAAATGAAGTTATTCCAGACAACACTGATGATCATGATTAGGTCGGCTTGTGATGAGACCTCCTATTCTCAGTCAAAATTTATATTTTTATTTCAATTTCTTCTTTTAACTTTTCATAAAATGAGAGATCATTACCTAGCATGGTGACTAAACGGTAATGTCAGTCATTAATATCACCAGAAAATGAATCAGCTGGCTCGTGATGAGACCCCTTATCTTTTAGTTTTTAAACTAAAAGCCATTATTAGTTTCCTAATAATGTCATACTAGTGATATTTGTGATTCTGATCGGACCGACTTATTACTAAGACCTTCCGTCTCTCATTTCAGCATTTTATTGATTGGAACAAATCCTAAATAGTTTTTAGATGATAAATACATTTCTAAGACTGATGGTAGAGGTTTGTAAGAGTTTTTCAAAAGTACAATCTTCGAAGAAGATATTAAATAAGATATCCCCACTTTTATAAGGAAAATAACAAGATGATGAATAATCTGAGTAACACTTACAAATAAAAACACTGAAGTTCTTTTGCAGATTTAAGAAAATTTGATCATCCTGAACAAATTTTAAAAGATTTCAGTCTAGTATCATAATTTTCAGGCTTATGAGCAAACTGATTTTATTTATTTACATTTATTTCTATAGCTGTTAACTAAAAATTACTGACTGATTATATACAAAATTTAACAGTCTGAAATATTTGACTTAACAGAACTAAAACTAAAAAAAACCGAATGATGTTTGAAAGTTATAAAAGTTTTATGAATTTCTCATCATCCTTAATTTTCAGTATTAATACTCAATTTATATACAAAAATATAAATTAATTTATAAGCAGCAAACATAATTTATGTATAAATATATAATTTTATTAACAGATGGGAATCATATAGAAATATAAATTTATTTACAAACAACAAACAAATTATATACATTTTAAGTCAGAAAATATTAACAGAAATATTTTTTCACAATCACTCCATTCACTGGGAATGTTTCGGACTGAACTTCAAGTGTTTGCAATCGAAAGGTACTTGGACCTATTTTCTTAGAAATAACAAAGAGACCTAACCACAGTTTCTGAAACTTAGTATGATCTCCCTTTTCCTCGTGCACTTTATCCCATTTTAAAACTAAGTCTCCCACCTGAAATTCTCGATTGGAACTGAAGGATTGGTCAAACCATGATTTCATGATCTGTTGATGTTTTGTAAAGTGTTGTTTTGACTTTTCTCTTTCTTCCTCCAGTTTTAGCAGTGTATTAATTCTCTTTTCCATTGTTGGACACTCTTCATCTTGGATAGACTGAGCTAGCTGTAATGAAGGTAAGAATAAATTAGGTGGTAAAATAGCTTCAGTTCCATATACTAAGAAGAATGGTGAGTTACCTATTGCAGCCTTAGGAGTAACTCTATCTGCCCAAAGAGCATTGACCAATTCTGTATGCAAATTACGATGGTGAGTTGAAATAGTTCTTTTAAGAATTTTCAATAAATTTTTGTTTGTTGATTCAGCTTGACCATTACCATGGGGATGATAGTTAGTTGAATACCTGATTCTTATTCCCTTCTCTAAAGCAAATTGGGTTAACTCAATTAATGGAAAATATGAAGCATTATCAAAGATGAGGGAATCGGGAATACCAAATCTTGTTATGATAAAGAATTCGAAAAATAATATAACCTGATTAGTATTTACAACTCTTAATGGTGCAGCTTCCGCCCAACGAGTGAAATAATCGGTCGCAGTTATTATATATTTGTGTTGCATATATGAGGGAGGATTTATTGGACCTACTATATCAATACCCCATTGCTGAAAGGGTCTTTCAGCTGAAACAGGTTGTAAGGGAAAAGCAGGTTTTTTAACCCTTCCCGCAGTAAGTTGACATTCTTGGCATTTTCTGACAAAGGTGTAGGAATCTCGAAACAAGGTGGGCCAATAATAACCAGCCCTGAGAATTTTATGCGCAGTGGTATCTCCACCAAAATGACCTCCTGCTGGTCCAGAATGTAATTCTTTCAAAATTACTTCTATTTCATCTTTATATAGACATCGAAGGTATACTCCATTTGAATTTCTCCGAAAGAGGATATTATCAATTAATAAATAAGGAGCAGACTTCAATCTGAGTGCTCTTTTCTTCTTTGGTTCTAAGTAATCAGGGGAAGCCACTATTTCCAAAAGTATCCGTATGTCTGTATACCAGGAATCCTAAGGTGGTCGATAAAAATAAATTTCCCTAGTAAGTAAAGCCTCATCAATGACAGTTTCAGCTTTATCATCAGCTAAGTGAGCAGCTTCAATAGCTAACTTACATAGCCCTTGGCCTTTGACTATCGTTGAGGGTTTAATTTCTAAGTCATATTCTTGAAGAGCTGTCATCCAAGGCGCCCTCTTTTCACCTAAGTCTTTCTGTACTAACAAGTTTCTGACTAAAGAATAAGGGACAATGATTTTCGTTTTAGATTTCAGTAAATATGGACAAAAATGTTTAATAGCTTTAAAAATGGAAAAGTCTTGCTTATCGACTTCATGGTAATTAAGTTCAACACCTTTGAAATTTGAACTCATGAAAAAGATTGGGACTTCGTTATTTTGCTGATTTAATTGAGTTAAAATAGCTGCATACGAAATATCAGAAGCAAAAGTATACAATATGAAATCCTTATTAAAATATGGGCTTAGGAGGCTAGGAGCTTCTGAAATGGCTTCTAAAATTTTCTGAAATGATTCTTTTTTAGTTTGTCCCCAATTAAAAATAGCATCTTTCTTAATCATCTTTTGCAAAGGACGTATGATTTCGGAGAAATTGGGAATGAATCTCCTAACAAAATTTATTTTGCCGAGAAATGACTGCATTGCTTTCTTGCTAGAAGGATAAGTTATCTTTGAAATGGCTTGGGTCCTTTCAGGATCAATCATGATTCCGTGCTTTGAAACTACGCAACCTAATAAGATACCTTCTGAAACAGCAAATATTGTCTTTTTAGGATTTAAGGATATTCCAAATTTTCTGCATCGTTCAAACACTTTTCTAAGATGATTAAGATGATCAGGTTGATTTTTAGAATATACAGTAACATCATCCAAGTAGACAAAAACTGAATGGTTGATTAGGCCTCTAAAAGCAATATCCATTTCCCATTGAAAGGTTGCTCCCGCATTGATTAACCCAAAGGGAATCTTGCGGTAGGCATATGTTCCCCATGGAGTTCTAAAAGTAGTTTTTAATTCATCATCTGGGGAAACCAATATTTGGTTGTATCCTGAGAAACCATCAAGGAGAGATAGTATCTCAGACCCAGACACCTTTTGAAGAATTTGTTCCATGGGAGGAACTGGGTAATTATCCTTCTCAGAAGCCTTATTCAAATTTCTAAAATCTACGCATAATCTAATATCCCTATTTTTCTTTCTAACTGGAACTAAGTTTGCTACCCATTGAGTATGTCTGATAGGGAAAATGATCTTGGTAACTAACAATTTATTCAGTTCCTTTTTTATTGTTGGTTCTAACGATGGGTGATATTTCCTTAAATTCTGTTGAAAAGGTTTTGACTCCTGTTTAATTGGAGTTATATGTTGCATGACTTGTGTGTTGAAGGTTTTCAAGTCGTCATATGTCCAAGCAAAGACATCTTTAAAATCCTTAAACAATTTTATAAATGCTATTTTTTCTACAGGGTTGCAATCTATTCCAAGATTTATAGTTTGGGGATTTAGTTCTATTCCTAAATTGATGGTTTCATACCTCATTCGAGAGCTGCTAGTTTTACAATTAGGAACAGACCTAAACTTATCCTACAAATCAAAGAACTTTTCTAATCTTAGTATTGAATTAGGGACTGGTTTTACCTGTTCAAAAGCTTTTTCAACTGAACAAAAATCATTTATTACCGAAAAATCCCGCATATTTTCGTCATGAGTGACTTCATCTATCGCTGAATATTTAAAGGTATCCTCGTTCATCAGAAAATTTAGTACCTGCACATCATTGTCAAATACACGCCAGTTAAAAATATTATCAGGTATGGAAGGTCTAAAAATCAATTCAACAGAAAATAAATATGGTGTAAGATTTTATGAAGGAATTAACTTTGATACTACGTTTTCCAACAAATTTGCTTCTTGATTTTGACTTCTAGGAACATAATTAATGTTAAATGCATCAAAATGTGAGATAAGGTTCCATACCTCCTGTTGATAACTCTGTAAATGTTCAGATAGGCAGTGAATGGAGTTACGAACCTGTTTGACAATGATCTCGGAGTCGCCGTATACAATTAATTCTTTGATGCCCAAATCAATTTCTTTTTTCAGACTTTGTATTAAAGCTTCATATTCCACCGTATTGTTTGTACAATAAAATTTCATCCTACAAGCTATACATGTTTTATTTCCTTGAGGGTCCACCAATAGGCAACCAACTCCCGCTCCTTCTTTAGATTTCGCACCATCAAAACATAAAGTCCAGATAGAACTATGCACAACCACTTTACTTTCTATAATATTCACAATATTTAGATTATCTACATCATTAATGATTTCCTTGAATGAAGAGTTAGGAGAAACAGATGTCACATTACAAATTTCAGATTGTTGTTTATTTTCAGATAAGGTAGAATTTTCAGCTTTAAAATTACCAAATCCTAATTCATACATGTAATTCCCCATAATACAATCTGAAAATAAAACAGGTTCGCTAGGATCATGCAGTTCTGTGACAGTATGTTTCATATATCTTTCTCTATTTATCTTTATCTGATTTGACTTTCTGTTCTTAGGTAACCACAATGTTGACCAATCAGTGGCAAAGAAACCGTTTAGCTGTTGAGACCAATCCCTACTTAAGAATATCCCATATGCATCTGGAATATCAGCAACAACAGTATCTATAATTTGATAAACCGAAGGGTTACAAGCAATCCTAACTAAGACATCTTTCATTTCCCCTACATTTGTCCTGTCCAATTGAGTTATTTGTGAATTAGATGGAACATATTTCCCATTCAATTTATTGAATACTGATAAAGGCATCACATTGGAGGATGCTTCAGAATCTACCATGCAGTTATGAACATTCCTATTGAAAATTTCAAAGGTAAGTAAGAATAGAGGTGTGGTTGATTTAGAATTCTTACCTATCAACGAAGCTTTGTCAGCCATTGCTTTCCCTTTTTTAGTTGTTGTTGGATCATTATTAGAACTATTTGCAGCAACATTTTGTTTTGTATTAGGAATAATTGAACTTAATACAGGATTTATAACATGACTATTAGGCATTGGGTAGATTTGAAGGAGGTCATACATACTGATGTTTGCACGAGTCTTCTTTAAATATTCAATGATATCATATTCAATAAATCTAATTTAGGATCATTTTGAATAGGCTAGGTGATTTTGGTTGATTGAGTCTGCTTGCCGGATTGAGCTTGTTTATTGGGTTGTGAGTTATTGTTGTCATTATTTGTAGTAGAACTTGAAGCACCAGGAGTGTTTGCAGATGCCCTACTACGAGTATTATAGGCATGTTGTCCTGCAGGTGGACTTCTACTCTCATGTTCTTTCACAAGACTGTCCCAAAAATGGCTGTTAACTTGTTGAGGTTCTTTTGATTCTTCATCATTTTCTGGTTCCTCTTCTTCTTCGTTTTCAGTTATTTCTTGACTAGAAGGAGTTTTAGACAAAGATAAAACAACTCGAATTGTATTAAAAATCTGTTCATTTACTGCTATGTCAGGTGGTGTATTCTTATTATTTGCATTCGGGTTTTGTCTATACTGATTTCTAAAATATCCCCTAGAAGGAGAAGCTTCAGGATTGGTTTTGTTTAACCCTACAACTTCATTGGTTAATGTTCGAATAACGTTTTGTAGCTGTTCTATATCGAATGCTTTGTCTTTGTCTGAATTGGGTTTTTCCATTTTCCTACGAGGAAAAGAATCAGATTTCCCACTTCTATCTGGTTCATAGGACATAGAATCTTTCTCGACTTTAATGGCTTCCTCAAATGTTTCTATTAATGTTGTTTTTCCATCTCTCTTCACGAACATCCCAGAATATTTAGGTAAGGCTGATGTATAATTTTCAATAATTATGTCTTCCGGAGGTTGAGAGGCAATTGGGATTTTATTTTTTGATGTCAGAAACCTTTGATTGAGATCTTTGATTCTTTCTTTAGGCTCCATTTTAATCCTAGATAACTCTAGGGCTAAAAGAGTGGGTGTTTTATCTTCCCCGAATTTATCTAGAAAGGATTTATTAAATTCCCCCCATTTTGTGATTGATCCTTGTACTAACGAAAAATACCAGGTAGAAGCTCATCCTTCGAAAGTTAGAGGAAACAATCGACAAACTACATCTTCATGCTGAACGTTCAAAGTTTGAACAGCCAACATGAATTTGTCAACATGCACCTCGACAGGTTCTTTGTCATCGACAGGTTCTTTGTCATCTGGGTTAAACTTAGGGAGAATTTTATCTGAGTGTTTAGACAAAGGATGCTGTATGCCAGGGACTGCTACAGCAGCTGTTCTTAGTGAAGGGAGTTGAGGATTTGGTGGATTAGGTGGAGGATTGCCTCCTCCCCCTACAGGTACATTTCCTGCCATTGGAATTCTTTTAGAACTTGAGGAACTTCTTGAGTTGGAAGGTCTTGGACTATCAGGTGGTGATTTAGGAGGAGAAGGTGGCTGATCAGAACCTCCTCCTGCAATTAGTCTTCTAGCAGTATTTGTTTGAGTAATCTGATTTTGATGTCTTTCAACCTGATGGTGGGGAGTACTATTAGCTATTTCCAAATCTTGTGTAACTATGGTCAATTGTGGATTATGTCGCTGTTGTCTAGGTAGACCATAATCTATTGGGGATATACCAAGCTGATTAGGGTATGCTCTTGTGAGAATATGTATTGATTCTTCTAAAGTTTGAGCACTTTGTGCAGGAGTAAAGGGAGAGGTGACAGGATCACGCTCAAGAATGTTCCTAACGGTTTCTATAAACGGTGATCTACTGACTTCTGGAGGTTGTTGACTGGTTGGAAATGTCTCATTAGTTTCACCTGCCATTACTCATTAACAGGCCCTCCTTCTAGTGCCATTTGTTGGCCTGATTTTCTGATCTAGGCCAACAAGGAGGTTTTTCCCACACAATCAACTTACAGCAGCGTCCGATGTGTTTAAATTAACAAAACCTCGCAGGTTATGGTCCTGCTACCAGCTGATTTTTCTCTTAAGGAGAAATTAAAATCAGCAAAATCTAACCTATCCTAATGTTATTTCTACTTAAATGAATCCTATAATTAGTTTCAACTATCTAAACTATCTTATGTTTGTTTTCTTAAGCCTAAGACTCCAAATTTTGAAGAGTTTTCTGAATATAAAGACTTGTAAAAAGTATGCTAAAATTATACAAACTGATTTAATAACTGTTAACTGAAATATACTAAAATAAAACTTAACCCTAACTATCCTATCTATCCTATCTATCCTATCTCAGCTGAGAGCATTTCTAAATACTAGATTAATTATTAATTAATAAAAGATGAATAGAAAGACAAAGTGCACAATTTAAATAGAAACATTTAAATTATACATAATAAGTCACTCTGTTGGACAATAACTGAACAGAAAAAATGAAAATAAACAGCTATTTTAGTTTTCTGAAATTAATTAATAATTAATTATCAACATAGCTATTTGAATCCAAAGATGATGTCTAATATAAAATCACTGCAAAAATACAAATGATATTTTTAACAGACAGAAATGTATATCATTATAGCTTAAGTTTATAGTAAAAATACTAATAAACACAATCATAACGATATATTTGTTCAAAATGCGATATTGAGTTGACAAAGTGAAAATTGTAATTGAACACAAGTATAGCAAAGTATACTGTATTAGTATTCAGATAGAAGATAAGATGCTGAAATATATATAATATATCCAAAACAATAATACCAGTAATGATATCAGTCTGTAGATGTCCAGTTGTATCTCACATCCAAAGATTCAACTTCAGGAATGAAACAACACCAGCAACAAAATATATTTCAAGTATGTTTTCTTCAAACACTCCATCCCCTTGTTCATCAAAATTCCTAACTTATATAATACTATGATTCAGTTTTCCCCATTAATGTTACATGAAACATTATAGGGTTCCTATAACTATAAAGAGAATCGAATCTCTTTTATTAAACACCTGTCACTATAAACAGAAAAATGACTAGCCTGAATGTTTGCTGATTTAAAGATACTTGGTAAATTCGTGGCCATTGTTGAAACTCCATCCTTCAACAAACAACCACATCTCCCAGCCAACACATAAACAACGTCCTGAAACTTTGGAGAAGAGTGATGAAATATCCACCTGTGGTTAAGCAAACGAAGCATCTCATTAAAACCAATTAAAACATATGTAACAAAATAAACTAAAATTTAAATGTATGCCTGTAAAATCTGCGATTTTACAGGCATGCATAACAAAATATTTTATTACCTGTTTGATAGTGACACAAGAAATGAGCATAATCATCAATTTCTACTCTGAAGATTAACTACTCTTCGTGCTTCTGCTAATTTGGCCTTCAGCCTGATAATCTTTAAATTTTGTTTTTCTATTCGTTCAAGTAGGTGCTGATTCGTACCTATTATTGATCTCTTTGCTTTTTTATACTGATTCTTTTTGGTACTCATTTCTTTCCACCTGCTAATCCAATTTAGCAACTCCTCTCTAAATGTTCTATTTTATTGTTCTATAAATGTTGCATTAGACTGGCAATGCTTAAGTTCATCCTTTAACTCTGTAATCTTGTTCTGGTATGTCTTGTCTAGTACTTGCTGAAGAGTTTCTTCATTATTGGCTACCTGAGGAGAATTAGAATCATCAATGTTTTGACTAGATGACTGGGGACTGATAAAAGATGGTTCACGGTCTGCAATGCAGGTGTTCATACATGATTGAGCGACCTCGGCCTTACCCAATTTTGCACCATTATCCTTTATAAAAGTAGGATTATTTACCTGAGTAGTATCAGGGATCAATGATGTAATATCATATTCAATATGGACGAATGTAGGCTGAGTATTCTATCGATTAGCCATAGGAGTTGAAATTGAAGGTTTCATACTCCTAGTAACCCTCCTTGAAAACACAAGATTGTCTGACTCAAACCCTCCTTTATCGCAGCATACTTGAGCTAGATGATCTAGCTTATACATAGACTCTCTATCATGTTTATGAGGACTAGCTAGTTCGGAGATATTTTTACAATCAATAAGGTTAATAGTTTTGATTTCAGTTAACCTTTCCTCTATTTTTGCAGGATTACAAGGACATCTATTAGATGGGGGCTGATTCAAGACTGCTTCAAAGCAACAGGGAACTGAATTATCGACATTGTCATTACTAACCCCAGCATTTATAGATAGATTGGCTTCACCAAGTCCTTTTCCCTCCGATTCAATTTCAGGAGCGTTATTAACCTCAGGCTTAGCATCCTTTCTTTTCCTGCGGGTTTTTGGAGAGGGGTTCGGCCAATATTGGGTCGGCCCCAAATCACACTTAGTTAAAAATTCTTCCCATGTCTTGCCATTTAAAGACAATTGATGTTGCACTATAATTTTGACTAATCTGTGGTGAAAACGACTTCTATTAGGGTTATTAAAACTTCAAACCACCTGTGACATCTTCTTTAAACTTTGCCATAGATAAAATGGCAGATTAAGCCTACAACCCTGTAAGGCTAATAGGAGTCTTAAATGGTAATAGTGTAAATGGGAGAAACGTCCATCACATGACACATACTTGAACAGGATTTCGTAAAAGGCTCTCCATTCAAGCTTCAAGAACTTGACAGGGACACCTATCTTTAGTTTATTATTATCTGGCAATGGCAGCAGCAGAGATAAACACTTTTTCTTATTAACCCTACTACCTTTGAACAAGCATTCTCCAACATGCGGAAGTTTAGTTGCCTCTGCGATCTTGTCTTCGTTAATAACGAACTTAAAATCCCTTATCTGCACAACGTCGTCTTTTAAACTCATGGAAAACATTTTGGTCACCTCTGCATTGTGGCCGTCAAAACACTTAAAGAAATGCCCCCACCCAATTTTCTCAAAATGCAAGGATATCTTCTCGTCTGCTTCTATGAGCTCTGAACCAGAGATTTCGAAGCGGTTCAATGGAGCCATAACCTCCTCAACACTACCCTGGTTTCAGAATGGACTGAATGGCGATGTGAATAGGGAGGGAATAGGTATCCAAGTGTATGACATGACGTACAAACTTCGCATGCTTTGGATCTAACAGATAAGAGATATTTGGACTCGGCCATTTTAGCATAACCTTAACAATGATGAACGCTACAGCCAACACTATATTATAATACATGCATGTTTAACCACGACTCAGCCCCGACTAGCAGTGAAATTTAACTAAATCGACATACCAGGGATCTTGTGATTGACGGATCATAAATTCAAACATTGATTACTTACAGTGGTCATAATGAGCACATACATTGTTAGGAAATGGAATGACTATCGGTATTAAATCTTGATGATACGAATCATCCATATGTTCATAGCTGTTAGCTAATTATGAGGTACAAGCCACATCTCTATGCCAACTTAGCAATCCAAGTGACAAGCGTTATCAATTTGACACATGGCTCTTGGAAACTCTGTCAATTAATGGTCTTTTCTAGTTTTAGTGTGAAAGGTGGTAGCATTCAAGGCGATATAGTAACAAAATCATATACCCTAATGTTTAGCATGTCAACTAGCTAATGACTTGATTTAATATGACTATCATGTATATACATAAAATTTCATAGATTTTAATTTTAAATTTTTCCAAAATCCCATCAATTAATATCCGAAATCAAATTTGATAGGAAACTAAGTGGTAAAACTATAATATATGAAAAATCCCATATGATCGTCATTTTATTCACTAACTACATATATACAATTTTTCACAAAGTCATGGTTAGGCATTACATATGGAATATGAATCATTAGGTTTAATAAGAGTTTTGATTGAATGAGTTACCTTTAGTTCTAAGAGTTTAGAACTCATAATACCTTACCATATCCAGCTGTAAAATAAACATAAGATGTGTTTTTGTTGATTTTCCCTTGGCATACTATCCTTTCAAGTTTCTTAAATCATATATAATCAAATAAATTAAAATTAATGATTGAATTGATTACATGAAAATTTATGAAACTAATTGACAGCTGCTAATTGCCAAGTTTACGAACATGTTTTCACCAACTTCTAGAATATCATTTTACTCTTCTTTGATTGAGAGTACCTTCATAACCAAAGATTTTGAAGGTGCTCTTTTATAATTTTAAATTGGTAAATCATAGACAGAGCTGATCTCCCTTCATCTTAATGAGAAATGAAGGGGTTGTTGCTAGCTGCCAACACTACTCCAAGAATTTGAAATGCGGGAACGAAATTCAACAATCATAACAGTAAAGACAAATTGCAAGGATTCATGGAACATGAATAAAACCTTAGGATGAACATAGCTATTTACAGCTACCACACGAATTGCATAAAAGATAGTTACCTACTCAGTCAACTATCACTTTGTACCACTTACAGATCTCAAGGAAATGCAATCACAATCACACTGTAAATCCACACTTACTACAGCTGCGTACAAAAGGAATAGAATTAATAGGACATCACACAACAAATGAATTAAAAATTCCTAATTTAACTCAGCGATCTCTGTGGAAGGCGGGCCCAGCCTTCACAGAGAGATGCTGGCTGAACAGGTGTGAAACTCTTAAATCAGAAGTAACTCCTTGTATTAAAAGGTAGAATGATTACACAATCCTCCTCTCACAACTAATACAGTGAATGAATTATATGTTCAAAAACCCCTTGGGTCGAGACAACTCTCCATATTTATATCATGTAGATTGTAACACCTGATCCTATTCTGGGGCAGCCATGAAGATCTCTGATCTTCAGGCACCCTAAATAACACTAGCTGTTACAAATGTGGCATGGTAAAGAAATAAAAAGCACGAGAAAGCTGTTAGTCGGCCCAGGAGTAGCGATATTTTCTGATCAAAACCACACCTGAGCAGCAATGTACTAAGGATCTCCAATTATAGTGCATTCTGTTACAGCTGCCTTGTCACAGCTCTGTCTAGGATGTCACATTAGAATCACGTGCCTTGGATGATGATAGGAGGGTTGAGGATCAACTTGAGCAGTGAATATCCCTCCTTGTCGAGACTTGTTTAGCCCAATCTTCTTGCAGTACACTTATCTCAAAATACCTTTATAAACCATAACATGTTAGCACATTTGAGAGATACACAGCTTCAATTATCACAATCATAAGTATTAATAAGATAAAGCAATGACCAGTCATACCTTGGTAGTTTGAGGAGTAGAGTGGAAATAACATGTCTAATTGGCATGCTGAATGGGGTAGGATAGGGGAAGAAAAGGTGATTAAGGATGGTTAAAAGAGGCCATTTCTGGGCTCAACATCTCCCCCCAACTATCCTGTTGCATGTCCCCATGCAACAACCTGCATCATTCAGAATCTGAATCCTGTACTGAGCTCTGCTCGTGGAGAGAGGAAAAATTGTAAGGAAACTCAGGCACCTCATCGTTTTCTAAGAATCCTCTGTGAGCAATCCAATACCTCCAACATCGCTGCTCCTCTGCCCTAGTTAAGGAGAATTCCACACTATACGGTTTTGCTGGCCACCAGATGAGGGGGAATTTGAGCTTCAAACCCATCCAATTAACCCCACATTCCCTAATACACCACATAGCCCTTGACCCTGTAAAGTGCCTGTTTCAAATTCCTAAAACAATAGGGGTCTCAGCTTCTGAGAATAGGGGAGGCAGCTTGCCATCTGTGCTTACTCCCTTCCAATGCTGCTTGCTGATGTATGGAAATGTAGTTAGTGCAAGTAGAGATCACTTCGTCATGAAGTCTCATTATATGCTGATCCTGGGTAGAACTTGAAAGCAAACTCTTGTACCGAGCAAGAAGAATGCCAGGATTCTGAGGTTCACTTCAAATCCACAGGTTAGTGTGAGCTTCATTGTGAGAAAAGGTTTGAAAAGACCTTTCCCACTGAGCATGATTGCTCACAAAGGAAGCAAAATCTCTCAGCTGAACATCCCCTGCAAATGGAATAGGATTTGAATGGCGGTCCAGAGGGAAAGCAATCTCATGCAAGTATAGTTCACACAGCAAATTTTGATCCTCAAAATTACTTCCAAAAAATGTTTCCAAAAACTTTGCTGAGGTCATTATTTCAAATGACCTCCCTTCCTTCACAGCCTTCAATTTAAACCAAACAAACTGTTCAAACAGGAATACGGGGTAAGAGGAAGAAGGCACCCTGGTGCCCAAGATTTCTTAAGAGAGAGCATACATCTGCTCTTTTTCCTTCTGCATGGATTGGAACTTTTTCAATCCTCTCAAATTGCTCTGTAGCTCTTCTTCGCGAATTCTGTGGGCCATACGTTCTTCTGCCCAATTCTCTTCCAATCCCCTGATAATTTTTCTATGCTCACTAAGAGAAATCATCCCTCTATGGTATTCCTCCATCTGGCTCTTCCATTTGATCACCTCCATTCTCAGAATTGAGACTTCTGCTATGAGGTTCAGGATTTCCTCTTTATGATGCTCCTCTTGATCCAAGTCCACATCAATGAAATTTCTAAGGGGTAGAGGCACTGGTTCTTGTGGGACAGTGTCTTCCTTTTGGGCATTCTGCACATCTGAGTTTATTATGAGAGTTGTTGGTTCTTATGTGACAACAACTTCCTTTGGACTCTCTTTAACAGCTACATCCATTACTTCTAGAGACACTGGTTCTTGTGTAGCAGTGTCTTCTTCTTAGGTACCCTGCACATCTGAAGTTATTATGGGAGCTGCTGGTTCTTGTGTGGAAGCAACTTCCTCTGTATTTTCTTCAACAGCCACATCCATTGCTTCTAGAGACACTGGTTCTTGTGTAACAGTGTCTTCTTCTTGGGTACCCTGCAAATCTGAAGTTATTATGGGAGCTACTGGTTCTTGTGTGGCAGCAACTTCCTCTGTATTTTCTTCAACAACCACATCCATCAGTCCTAGAGACACTGGTTCTTGTGTAACAGTGTCTTCTTTTTCCTTCTCTGCTGAGACTGAATGTCTTCTTCAGTGTGCAGCTGCTCCTCAAGGATTTCAGTATCGCTTGAGGATTGTGTCTGGACCTGCTCATCTTCACTCCAATGCATATCGGGGATGATATCCATTTCGGGGCTATCTTCTAGTTGTATTTCAAGAGTCCTTTCTGCAACCTCCAAGGATGTTGGTTCTTGTGTGACAACATCCTGGCTTACTTCTTCATCCCTCTGTTGTTGCAGTTCTTCTTCTATAATTTCTGTATCATGGGAATATTTTGGGGTTATAGTGCAGAATTCTTTATTAAGCTCCAGAGTGTCCTCCATCCCAGGTTCTTCTCCCACTTGTTTGGCCATTTGGACAAGTACACTCAGGGCTGTTGGTTCTTGTGTTACAGCACCCTGTTCAAGTTCACCATTGTCTTGCCTTTGTGGCTCTGCTTCTAAAATTTCTATGTCATGGGAGCATTCTGGAGTTAAAGTACAATCTTCGTCCCCACCATCAGGCATGATTTCATCCGTTGGTTCCTCTGCCCCAGAGTTGGTGGCAACTTCAGCAAGAATATCCAATGATGTTGGTTCTTGTGTGACAGCATCTTCTTTTTCTATAGCTCTCTCTATTGTAGGTGCAGACTGTTGCGTTGTACAGGCACTAATTACAATCTTGTGACCTACTTCCTTAAATATTTCCCCACATGTGGGACAGACCACTCACTCTTCTTCCTTGCCAGGCTCAATAGAATTTGATCCCTCCAGTTGATCTGCAGCCTCCACCAATGTGTGCATTTTATTTTCACCCTGTTTCTTGCAAGTTTCCAATTCCCTTCTAAGTGTTTGGACTTCCTCTTTTAATAGCGTATTCTGAAACAAAATTCCTTCAATTTGGGGTTCTTCATCGACTGGCCCTTGTGGAGCGTCCCTTGGCTTGGGTTCAAGGATAGGGAACTCAATCTGTGCCTCTAGGGTTACCCATCTCTTTCTTGTTGCTTCTGCTGTTGCGGCTGATCTGGTTCTTTTCCTTCTTATTGGTGGGGTTATCTTAATTTCATCAATTAATCTCTTTCTTTTCTTTTGTGGTGCTGGAATGTCAGGATTCACAGTTGAGGTAGAAGGAATATCCCATGTTCTAACATTTTCTTGTTCCTCAGGCTGTTCTTCCTCAATCAAAGTTCCTCCCCACTCAGGTGAAGATTCAATGGTTACCAGCTTGATATTTCCTTCCATTGCCATGGCTCTGTCACCTTCAGGTTCAATTGTCGCAGTATTTAGTGTTGCTCAAATTTCACCTTCTGCTGTCAGAGCTGCCCTGTTATTTGGGTCTTCCACAAGATTTTTATCTACATCCTCCCTTAATTGCTTAGTTTGTGCCCCTAGTTGCTCTTCTTCTGATCTAGTTTCATCCCCCCCCCCCCCCCCCCCCCCAACTACATTGGAGGGACTCCGATCCTCCTATTGTGGATGAGCTTGTTCCTGTTCTATTGGGACACCAGGCAAGGGAGTGAGTTCCTGAGCTCGAGCTGTGAATTGCTCCCAGGTTATATTATACTGAGCAAGGGTTCTCAAGATTATCAATTTGATAAGTCCATGGTGGGTCAGTGAGGCGAGTGGGTGCTTAGCAGCTTGGACAAATCCCACTATATGATGCAAATCATGAAGCAGATAATATGGAATGTTCAACAAAATCCTATGGCGGAGATGAGAAAGTAAAGGAAGTTCAGAATTATAAATAGTTTGGTACCTACCTTCACAAGTAATGTATTTCTTGAGGAAGACAACAACCTAATCCCATGGTTGGGGCAATGAGTGCAGTGTTATCCCTCTTCTTGACATTTGAACCTGCTCCCCTTCTATTAAAAAGGATTTCAATGCTGTAGTAGTGGGGACTCGACGTCCAAACCACACCCTTCCCACCTGAGGGATGGCAGTAACCTCAGATATAATGGCCTTGGAGACTTCGATGCGCAGCCCCCAAACCTCAGAGTAAGTTTCTATGAGGTTTAGAGCAAATTGTAAGGCTGCTTCATGATTGAATCCGTCTAGACGTTCGAAAAGTTGTGTCCAACCGGCGGCTTGAAAGATGGCAAAAACCGCAGCATTTTTCCTGAGCTCCTGTGTATTTGAAGGTTTGTAACGAGCTGGAATCCCCATCGACCTGGCTTCAGACTAAGGTTGTTGTTCCACAGATTACAGAGTCCGAGAATGGAGGTTACAGCATAGAGGATGCACGAATCGTTGAGAGGAGATGTGAGGGAATGGGTAAATTTGGAAAGTTCAACACACCAAAACATTCGAAATTTCATGCCGAATTAGGCAAGGTGGCGGTTATTAGTCTTTATGTCACACGGGGGAAAGAGTTAATTAGGCCATAATGATGATGCAAATAGAGGTACGACTGACATTGTTAAATCATATCAATACTTAATCACGTGATTAATCAAAGCCATACCTTTTGATACTGCGCGCTGGATATTCTTCGGAAAATAATGGAACATGTGGTTACTGACGTTGCGAAAGCCGAACTCGTGCGTAGTCATTAATTTAATCATCAAAACTGGGATGCTGCAATAATTCTTTCCGCCAGTGAAGCACAAACCATCGCGTCCACATGGTCGGAATTATGGAAAAAAAACTGTCACCTTATGGACCAATTCGGAGCCATATCTAGCAGTTTAAATGGTGTAGAAAGCAATTTTCAAATAACACAGGAGTTACCACCGCAGCTTTTGAAATAGAAACGCGACCTGTAATGATGGAAACATCAGCCACATATAGTAGATTTGCAGCCGTCAAAAAATATGTCACGGCTGCCGGAAAGGATGTCGCAGCCGTCGGAAAAAGGTTCACGGCTGTTGAAAAATATGTCGCAGCCGTCGGGGAAAGGTTCACGACCACAGAAAAGATGTTGTAGCCATCGGAAACAGGTTCATGACTGCCGAAAAATATGTCACAGCCGTCGGGGGAAGGTTCGTGGCCGCCGAAAAATATGTTGCAGCCGCCGGAAATAGGTTCACGACTGTCGGAAAAGATGTCGCAGTCGTCGGAAAACAGATTACGGCTGCCAGGAAAGAGGGTCATGGCTGCTGGGAAAAAAAAGTTTACAGCTGCCAAAAAATATGTTGCAGCCACCGCAAACAAGTTCACGACTCCCGGAAAAGATGTCGCAGCCATCGAAAAAAGGATTACGGCTACCGGGAAAGAGGGTCATGGCCGCTGGGAAAAAAAATTTACGGCTACCGAAAAAGATGTTGCAGCCGCTGGAAAAGGGTTTATGGCCGCCAGAAAAGATGTTGCAGCCGCAGGAAATTTATTTAAGGGAAAGAAAATATGGCGCGAGAAAGCATAAGGAAACTACTCCCATTTGATAGGCCCAATCTGGTCATAGCCCTGGGCGCTTTCCTGCAATTTTTTTTCGGAAAAACAATAGCAAACAAGAAGATCAAATGCAAAAGGAAAAAAAACAATATAATGAAAATAGGAAAAAAACAATTATTTATGTACAGTAATTCAAGCGCGATCTATAGTTTAAGGATTGACAGAGGCAGAGAGAAGTTCCTGCCTTGGTGCCAGCTGATAATCTAGATCGACGACGATTTGCAAAATAAATGCATCTTTTGAAATAGGCTTACGGTACAGTCGTAGCCTGTGACCATTAGCAAATAATGGTACGCAGTTTTCATTAATGGTCACTAGGTAGATAGTGCTGTTGTCAAATACCCTATCGACCAAGTATGGGCCTAGCCACCTTGTGTGTAATTTACCTTTAAAATATCTTTTGAATCTGGAATTGTATAGTAATGCCCAGTCTCCCTCACAGAAGACCTTCTTTTTAATGAATCAGTCATGCCAATTGGATCTCTATTGCTGAATTAACATAGTTTGGTCTACTGCAGCTAATCGATTCTCGTCCAGTTCATTCAGTTGATTTAATCTTCTCTTTTGGGCTTCAGTTACATCCAGATTCACTTCGGTGGCTGTCTTCAGGGTTTTGATTTCAAATTCAATTGGAAAGATGGCACTTTTTCCATACACTAAATCATAAGGAGAGAAACTTGTGGTGTTACACCAAGTCGTGCGATATGCCCACAGTGCTTCCGGAAGCCTGTCAGCCCAATCTCTTCGATGGCTCTTAACTGTCTTGGTAAGGATGGCTTCGATAAATTTATTAGTTCTTTCCACCTAGCCATTGGCTTGGGGGTGGTAAGGTGAAGCCACTCTATGCTGAACATGATACTTCCACAGCAGGGATTCAAATTGATGCGACATAAATTGCGGTCCCCCATCGGTAACTACTTCCTTGGGTACCCCAAAACGGGTAAAGATTTCACTGTATAGAAAATCAATCACATCCTGGTTGTTAGCCTTATCCAGGGCTACAACCTCTACCCACTTGGTCATATAATCGGTACAAACCAGAATGTAGGATTTCTGTCTGGAATGAGGGCTGATAGGGCCAACAAAATCCAGAGCCCATCTATCGAATGGTTCAACTACTGCTTGAGGTTGTAGAGGCATCTGATCTGTTCTATTGGGTTGGCCCATCCTTTGGCAGCTGTCATAGGACTGAACATACCTTTTAGTATCCCTAAAAAGAGTTGGCCAATATTTGCCCATCCCCAGCGCTTTGTGCCCTGTTCTCCTGTCTGCAAAGTGTCTGCCACAAGGTTCATCATGACAAGCTTTCAGTATATGAAAGATTTCATCTTCCCTTACACATCTTCTAATCTCAAGATCAGGTCCTGTGTAGAAGAGATGACCATTTACCCAACAATACCTGGCACTTTCCTGGATGATTTTTCTCTTTTCTCATTTAGACATATGTGGTGGGAGCTTTCCCGCAACCAAATAATTAGCGATGTCTGCATACCAAGGGGAATGAGCTGAAAGTGTGAATAGATGTTCATCTGGAAAAGAGTCCTCAACAGGAAAACTATCATCACTGTTAGTGAACAAGATAAAAAATCAGTGATAACATTTTCTTTCCCAAGTTTATCTATGATAGTAATATCAAATTCTTGTAATAATAAGATCCACCTGGTCACTCTGGCATTAGTGACTGGTTTGTTCATCAAATACTTAATGGCATAGTGGTCAGTGTGCACAAACGTAGGATACCCAGTAATGTAATGTTGAAATTTATTAATGGAGTAAACGATAGCTAAGAATTCTTTTTCAATGACAGTATAATTAAGTTCAGCAGGGCTAAGTTTTTACTAACATAATAAATTGCATAAGGTACTTGACCATCCTGCTGTCCTAAAACTGCTCCAATGGCAGTATCAGAAGCATCTGAATAATTATGAAAGGGTAGGGTCCAATCAGGTTCTCTTAAGATAGGAGTTGTGGACAGCTTCTCCTTAAGCTTATCAAACGCTGTCTGGCATACTTTACTCCAAACAAACTGCACATCCTTCATTAACAGAGAAAACAAAGGAGAAGCAAGTTTAGAAAAAATTTCTATAAATCTTCGGTAGTATCCAGCATGCCCCAGGAAACTTCGCACCTCTTTTTGAGTTGCAGGGGTAGGTATATTTTTTATCACCTTAATTTTTGAGGGGTCCACCTGAATGTCGTTGACAGAGATGAAATACCCCAATACTACCCCTTCACTCATCATCATATGGCACTTTTCAGTGCTTAATGAGAGTCGGGTTTGCTCACAGCGAGTTAAAACCTTATTTAAATTTTTCAATGCTTCCTCAAAATTCCTGCCATAAGGAGTAAAATCGTCCATAAAGATTTCCATACTATCATTAACTAACTCAGAAAATATGCCAATTACAGCTCTTTGAAATGTTGCTGGTGCATTACATAAACCAAAGGGAAGCACTCTATAGGAAAATGTTCCCCATGGACAAGTGAAGGTAGTTTTATCCTGGTCCTCATGAGCAATCTGAATTTGATTGTACCCGCTAAACCCATCCAGGAAGGAGAAGAACTTCTTCCCTGAGAGGGTGTTGAGTACTTGGTCAATAAAGGGCAAAGGAAGTGATCCTTTTGTGTGGCCTTGTTCAGCTCCCTATAGTCGACATAGACTCTCCATTTACCATTTTTCTTGGGTACAATTACGAGCAGGGAAACCCACTCGCTATCTCAAATAGGATATATAAATCCTGCTTCCAAGAGTTTTTGAATTTCTTCCTTCACTATGTCCCTTATATTGGGGTTCATTCGCCATTGAGGCTGCCACACAGGCCGAGAGTCGTTTTTAATATAAATATGATGGGTGCACAGATTAGAAGGAATACCCCTCATGTTTGTATACTCCCAGGTGAACGCCCCCTTGTGTTATTTCAAGAGACTGATCAGGCACTTCTGTTCATCTAAGGAGAGATTAGGATTAATATTCAAGGTTTTTCCAGACTCTACCTCAATAGGAATACTTTTTGAGTTTTTCAATAATGGGATTATGTGTGTGTCACCGACTAGTGTTTCTTTTGTGAGATTTTCTTGTTCTTCCTTTCCCAAAGTAATGTTCAAAATTTGATAAACTTCTTTATCGACCAAAGTGGGTTCACTGATGAAATTATTAATATCATCGTATTCCATTTCATTCTTAAAATTTAAGGCTTTCCCTATAGTTAATAGTGGCTGAACATCCTCCTCTTCCTCTGGCTCAATCCAAAAAGACGTTTCAGCTTCTAGACTTGGTTGAGCTGGAGGGTAAAGGGTGAGGTGCTTCGTCTCGGTGCCATCAGGTATGGTCATAGACCCAAATCGATAGCTGATACAAGCTTCAGCTGTGGCTAACCAAGGTCTTCCCAGGATTAATGGGTGTCCTCCTAGCTGCGACTTTGGTTGTAACACCAATAAGTCAGCAGGATATTCCCATGAATCAACTGACATGACGAGATCATCCAGAATTCCTTCGGGTTTAATGGTGGATCTGTCTACCAATTCTAAAACAGTGGGGGTCAGCCTAAGATTAGTGAGCCCAAGTTTCGTTACAGTCTCAATTGTTATGACATTAATCGCTGCCCCTAAATCTACTAGTACGTTAGGTATCTATGTATTCCCTATCTACACAGTGACAGTGGGATTTCTAAGGTCGTCATACTTAGTCACTGGGGTTTTTCCTGTTATCAATGCAGATAATTTCCCTATGACGTGAACAGTGGGAGGATCCCTGGGCTTCCTTCCTAGTTTCTTGGTGCACAGGTCCCGAACAGTTCTAGCATAAATAGGTACATCTTGAAGAGCTTGAAGGAGGGGGATTTTGACATAAAGATTCTTTAACTCTCCTAGGAGGTTAAACTGAGATTGCCCCCCTGCCCTTGGTAGCATCAATCTCTCGGGGTATGGTGGTTGCCTAATTAGCTGGATAGGCTGTGTATTACCAGATTTATCATTTTGTGTTTCAGCCGTCCCATCTATGGGATGTTCAACATCTTCAATAATAGGAATTGTATCGGATGGATGCTGTGGACTCACCTCTTCCTCATGCACAGAAGGTGAAGCATCTTCTGTAATTACAGGTTCTATTAATTTCTTGATCATAAATGAATATCGTTGCAAGGTACAGGGGAAAGGGAGTAGGCCGTCATGTTGATAGTCTCCAATTGATGGACTGTTTTATTATTCAGGTTAGGATTAGGTTGAGCAGGAAGCTGAGGTCGTATTGGTACATTAGGGACAGAATTGTTCTGCAGTTGTAGCTGCGACTGCTGATGAGGGTATTGAGGATATTGAGGATATTGAGGAGAGTATGGCGACTGTTGCGGTGGAGGTGGTTGAGAAAACTGGTTCCCTGGATGGAAATTCCTCCATCCAGGAGACCATGAAGTAGGTTGGTGTGGTGGCTGTGTCCAAGGATTCCATGAGTTATATTTTTGTATTGCAGGTTGCGAAGGGTTCCACTGAGCAAAATTTGAAGGGAACTGTGTATTCATATTTTGTATATTATTCCAATTTCTCATATTATTCAAAAATGGAAACGAGTCTGGGGACATACCTTGATTTCGAGGCTGCTAAAGTTTCTTTTGTGCAATGAAGTAGGTCGATTCCACCTCTGGAGTTGATGCCTGCAGGACAACCTTCATTTGGGGAAGTGAGGGACATTCTTTCGTGTCATGGTTTAGTTCACATAGCTGACACACCTCTACTTTATCAAGCAGGCACTCCCTCAGAGGATGGTTCTTTCTACATCGAGGACAGAACACATCGAGTGTGAGGTCCTCCACTGCCTATTTTTGTTTCGCCTTCAGAACGTCGATCTCCATGGAGATAGAGCTCATCATTTCTATTTTAAAGTTTTCAAGGAGATTGCCTATCTCTGCACGGGTGGCTCCTCCATTAGATGACTTCTTAGTCCTGTCAAAGACATTGCGTTCTAGCTTATCCCGTTTGTCCCACCTGTTGTTCCTGGAAGATCCCCTGGAGTACCTCTTACATAATTCCACAATCTTCTCAAAAGATTCCTTGGAGATATCTCCCTTTCCTAACAGGTTTAACATATCTAAGCAATCATCCCTAATCCCATGAAGCAGGATTATCTTGAGCACGTCTAGCCCCATGTTCGTTTGCCCAGCTCTTTGCACATTGTATAAAAGCCTTTATACAAAATCCTCCAGACTCTCATCCTCCTTCTGCACCATTTTGAACAATTCTTCTCTTTTTTCCTTGGTATTGCAATATTCCTGATATTTCTCCAGGAAAACCTGTTTCATTTTGTCCCAATTAGCAACAGTTCCTCCCCCCAATCTCATGAACCAGTGTAGTGCATTGTCCTTCAGGGTGGCAGGGAAGAGTTTTAGCTTTTTTGCATCGGTGACATAATCATAGCTGTGACAGAGGATATCGAACTCAAAAAGGAATTCGTTTGGATCTTCTGCCACTCTTCCATGGAAGCGAGGAAACACCGATGGTGAGATATTTTTCATAGGGGCTGTCCCCTCTAGCTGCTGAATCAGGAATTGCAGTTAGGCCATCGTTCCTTCAGGCAGGGAGTGATTGTCATGATGATATTTTTCCCCCATTGCCTCTTCCTTGTCAAATTCATGTCTGTTGCTCATCTCCTCTTCATTTTTCTCCTCCTTGTTTGTTCCTGTGTTCTTTTCTTCGTTCTTTTCCTCGTTCTTTTCTTCGTTCCTCCACCGATCAGTAATATTTTGGCGAAACTACATCCACTCTTCTTCAGTTACAACCTTCCCGTAAATGTGATAGATCGAGCCTCTACCAGCAGGTCCCGTTGTAACAGCTATGTCCTTTTCTGCAGGGATATTTGAGGAAGCCGCGGCGGCTTGTGTATTCTCGACTGTGGATCCTGATTCTGGTGCCCCAGGATCAGCAGGGTCTCTTCTGATAGGATTCTCTTCATGGTGAACCCTGGTGTTTGAATCTATTCTGTCAACAAGATCGTCAATGAATGTCCTTCTGCCCAGTTGTGGACCTTGACCATGACCCAAGCCACCTGCACTGTTAGTATTTTGCGGGGTTTTGGGAGTTGAAAGCTGATCACACTTTACCCTTCTCGTATTCATGCAACCCAAATCATTACAGCAAAAGAAATGGAAAATACTGACTAGAAACAATTACAAAATGCAACTAATGATGGTGTTTAATCTTTATCCTTCCCCAGCAACGACACCAAAATGTCGAGCACCCAATATGCAAGTAGATTACTACCAACGCACAAAGGATGTGATATTTATTATCAACCCGAGAAAGTCTTGTATTTCAAAGGATAAAATGCACAGTATATGCTTAAACACAAAGTCACTGCAATTGAACACTACTATCCTCTATCAACTATGCTCATCCCAAGTGTCTGTGTAATCCCATTTATCTTCTAAGTACTAAAATCGTAATTACTTTCTACTATGCATTAAGGAAAGATAACAAATATTCAAATTACAGTTGCAGATGAAAGGACATCCTATTCACATCCCTGAATGATTAATTCACCTATTCAATCTGATTACTCTAGAAAGCCACAAGCATAAATTGAATATTGATCTAGGAATTCAATTGCAAAAGATTGAGTTTAGCTACTCTAAGAATTTGAAATGCGGGAACGAAATTCAACAATCATAACAGTAAAGACAAATTGAAAGGATTCATGGAACATGACTAAGACCTCAAGATGAAGAGAGCTATTTACAGCTACCACATGAATTGCATAAAAGATAGTTACCTACTCAATCGACTGTCACTCTGTACCACTTACAGATCTCAAGGAAATGCAATAACAATTACATTGTAAATCCACACTTACTACAGCTGTGTACAAAAGGAATAGAATTAACAGGACATCACACAACAAATTAATTAAAAAGTCCTAATTTAACTCAGCAATATCTATGGAAGGCGGGCCCAGCCTTCACACATAGATGCTGGCTGAACAGGTGTGAAAATCTTAAATTAGAAGTAACTCCTTGTATTAAAAGGTAGAATGATTACACAATCCTCCTCTCACAACTAATACAGTGAATGAATTATATGTTCAGCAACCCCCTGGGTCGAGACAACTCTCCATATTTATATCATGTAGATCGTAATGCCTGATGCATTAATCCTATTCTAGGGCAGCCATGAAGATCTCTGATCTTCAGGAACCCTAAATAACACTAGCTATTACAAACGTGGCATGGTAAAGAAATAAAAAGCATGGGAAAGATGTTAACCAGCCCAGGATTAGCAATATTTTCTACTCAAAACCACACCCGAGCAGCAATGTACTAAGGATCTCGAATTATAGCGCATTCTGTTATAGCTGCCTTGTCACAGCTCTGTCTAGGATGTCACATTAGAACCACATGCCTTGGATGATGATAGGAGGGCTGAGGATCAACTTAAGCAGCGAATATCCCTCCTTGTCGAGACTTGTTCAGCCCAATCTTCCTACAGTCCACTTATCTCAAAATACCTTTATAAACCATAACATGTTAGCACATTTGAGAGATACACAGCTTCAATTATCACAATCATAAGTATTAATAAGATAAAGCAATGACCAGTCATACCTTGGTAGTTTGAGGAGTAGAGTGGAAATAACATGTCTAATTGGCATGCTGAATGGGGTAGCATAGGGGAAGAAAAGGTGATTAAGGATGGTTAAAAGAGGCCATTTCTAGGCTCAACAGCGGCAATCTTCAAAGGATCAATCCGGATGCCATCTTTGGATACCACAAATCCTAGCAGATGTCCCGTATCAACGCAGAAAACATATTTATGTGGATTGAGTCGTATATTATAATGATGGAATCTTAGGAATATGTCTCTAAGATGACCAGGGTGGTCCTCTCGTCACTATGAATGAGCAGGGAGGTCGTCAAGGTATGGTCCAACAATATGTTTAATATCGTGAAACGCATAGGACATCGCACACTGGAATGTGGCTCCAATATTCTTCAAGCCAAAATGTAACTTCTTATATGCAAAGGTTCCCCATGGGAAAATGAATGTCGTCTTATGCTGATCGGAGGGTAATATCTCAATCTGATTATAGCCATAGAAGCCATCCATAAATGAAAAGATGACACTTCCAGCATAGTTGTCGATAATCTGATTGATATGCGGGGTGGGAAAGTTGTCCTTGGGACAAGATTTATTTAAATCCCTAAAGTCGATGTAGAATCTAATGGTGCCCTACTTTTTATTGATAGGGACAATGTTTGATACCCATTCCATCAGAGGTATAGGATAAATAAACCCAGCTCTTAGAAGTTTCTCAATTTCAGCTTTAATAGCTGCGACCTTCCAAGGATGGACTTGCCTAAGTTTCTGCTTGACTGGTTTAGCTGTGGGATAAGTTTTGATCTCGTGGACCACAATGGAAGGGTCAATCCCCGTCATCTCTTCATAAGACCAAGAAAAAATATCACATAATTCCTTAAAAAGTGCCTTATATGCTTCAGTTTCATCTGTCGAGCAGTTCTGCCCATCATGAACATGCTCGATAACATCAGGCTTGGCTGATATGTCAATCGGGTTCATTTGAGTAATGTTGCAAATGTTTCCTTCAGAATCTATATCTTGCAACAATATAGGACTTTGCGAAACATTGACAATATCAGTAGGAAACAAGTATGCAAAATCAGGGCTAACCGAATTGGTGTTGGGGAGGAACATGGATCTATGATGGTGATCCTCCCAAATGGGTTCATTCGTATTCATGATCTCTGTGATGGACTCATCGGAAGGAAAATTATTAGAGAGATAGTCTAGAACTGGAAGAGAAGGTTCTAACCAGTACGGTAAATGGTAAGGGTCCAAAGCCACTAGATCAAGGTCATCAGTGTGATCATCGAAAAAGGTTTGAATGGTGTCATACATAGCTTCATGTGGAATCAATGAGGTGGACTCAACAAAAATTTTCCCTGTAGGCTCATAATCAAATGAGGCGATCATATGGACTATCGCAGTATCCATGCTAGGCGAAGTGGATGGAAATATCCCCATAAGGGATTAATCCTTCAACATGCCTACCCCAATCGATTGGTAAGGAGGAGGGGACTGGACTAACATGGAGATGTTATTAGCCATGGAGGAGGTAACATCCAGCATATAGAAATCAAGCTAATCAATAGTAACAATTCTCCTTGGATGCGCGAATTGGACTATTCGAAATAATGTTGAGGAAAAAATAGTCACAGCATAGAACCAATTCCTTCCTAGAAGGAGGTTGTAATCTAAAGGGGCATCTACCACTTCTACTTGGATGGGAATGGTTTTTCCCACCAACTCGACCACTAGGGCTGATATGAGACCATGGGGTTGGAAACCCCATCCGTCAAAGGATTTAAGGTTCATAGGTGATGTGACAAGCTCGGGAGAGACAAGAGCTTTCCAATAAGTCAGAGATAACACCGAGGTCGAAGCTCCTTCATCTAGTACCATTCGAAAGAATTTCTTTCCCACAACTTTCGTAATGATCTGAAAAGAAAGTTTATGTAGTAATCTAGGTTTGTAGTTCTCAACATTGAAATGAATCAAGTTAGTGTTATCCGGTTTTAAAGCTGCTAATGCAATCAACAAGTTCTTGCGCTGTGTGGGGCAACTTTGGAGCACTTCTAGGGTAAACATCGCACAAGCTGCTTGAGTGAGATCTTCAACTACATTATAAAATTGAGCAGATTGGGCATTGGGATTAAAGACAGCCTTCCAAAGAGTACTCTTAGGTGGGCACAAAATCATGTTGAGAGTAGGCTTCTCGATAGATAAGGGGACAATCGACGAGGATTCCAGAGAACTAGTAGAGTTAACTTTTCATGACGAAGATTGATCTTCTTTCTTATCTACGGGTTTATCATAATTCTGACTTCGAGTTTCCAGATGGATGGTATCTAAGGACATCATATGAATTTCCTCTGATGAACTAGAGTTACCCTGATTAGACATATGGTATATCAGTTTTTGTTGAGAGGGAAAAGGATCCGTAAGTACTGGAGGTGCAGGATTGGACTTCAAAAAATGGGAGATTTCATCCCGACGAGGACACTCCTTTGAAAAGTGGTCATCACCACATAGTAGACAGGGATATTTTTCCTTCCTTTTCCCTTTTTTGTTATCACTATTGGTTGTTTTTGGAGTCTCCTGTTGGTTTCCATGTTTTTTATTTCTATTTTTACCTTTCCTTTTATTACCTGAGGTTTGAGCACTTTGAATAGAATTGACCTCGGCAAAAACCTTAGGAGTCGAAGGAGTAGGGGTGGTAGTTTGGTTTTGCTTGGTAGGTTTTTCTACGGACGAGGATTGGATTTAACCAACAATCCCATCAATAGGTACTTCTGTTGGTGGCTTGGCAGGATCAGTGCTGGGGCGAGGTGCTTGAGGAATCAGGTCATAAAGAGTTCCAGACTGGGAATAGACCAAGTCTAGGTACTGAGCTCGACTAATCTCCTGCTTTTCGGTAATGACACCACCCATAGTCACATCTAGAGCAATAGGAGGAAACAAGGATTTAGTGAACCAATCAGCTAGTAACTGATCCGGAATAGGGACCTTAATAATCCTTCTCCACCTTCTTCGCTCATGAATGTGATTGGAAATGTGGGTGGAGGTGTTCTGCCATAGAGAAGTTAAAATATTAGTGCCCATTTCATAATGAATAGGGAGCTGAAATTATGTAAGAAAAATGGTTGCCAATGAGCCAAAATCCACAAATGAATGTTGTGGGAGTTCAATGTACCACTTCACGGTCGTACCGGTCAATGTTCTTTGAAAGAGTCATAACTGAACGGAGTCATCCATGAGGGAGTTCGAAGAACACCATAAATGGAATTTCATAACATGTTTCTTTAGATCGTCTCCCTGCTTCCCATTGAATTTTAGAATGTACGATGGTAACTTTACCAGAATGGGAGGCCAGGAGGGTTTATGTCGAATGGGTTCATTGATCAACTTGGACAAATCAAGTAAGTCCAAAGTTGCTAGGAAAGGTAACCGTCGGTTGGGCTACACATACTGGTAATATTGATATGGCATATAATTACTAGTAGGACCATAAGTAGACTGATAAATAGGTTGTTGTGATGAAGAACTACCGGAATATCCACCTGCAGGGGGGATGATTTACATGATTAGGACCACTAGGACCACTAGGCCCTCCATTAGGAGGACCACCAGGGCCACTGGGACCACCAAGACCACCAATACCACCAGGACCACTAGAAGGCGTACCACCAAACCCTCCAGATCCCACAGGAGGTGGTAAACCTCTAGAGCCACTAGAATCACTAAGAGGAGGGCCACTAGACCCTCTTGGGCCAAAAGGAGGAAAGCCACTAGGTCCCCCAGGACCACCAAGACCACCAGGACCATAAGGAGGAAATTTTCTAGATCCTCCGGGACCATTAGGTCCCCCAAGGGGAGAACCTCCATAAGGCAGTCCTCCGACACTTCCCGCAGTATGTATGGGTATCCCCCCCATAGATGGCATGTAAGACCAGTTGGGTTTCCCCCATGGTGTAAAAGTGTTACTAGGGTATGGAATTCCAGCATAAGGCATTCCTTTAGGATTGGGTGGATGATTACCTACAGGTATTTGATAACCATAACCTCTAGAATACTGAACGATTATAGGTTGTGCCCCCAAGGGATGACCTAAACTGGATAGGGGATTAACCACATTAGTATGGGTGGTAGGGACATAAACTACAGATGGTTCTATGTTAGAGGTTTTCCCTTGACTAGGTACAATTCTGGTGTCATATAACGTAGGTCGTGTCGGGGGTTGCCCCCCAGCACTAGAAGGTACTGAAGAAACGAGAATTGAAGGTTGGGCCCCAGGTGCAGAAGACCTAGGAGGATTAGGAACAGACATAACATGAGAGGTGATAGGGGTGGTAATTTGACCTGGGTTGTGGGTTGTTATTGGACGATCTATAATCAGTTCCATGGGTCTCATAGAATCGGCCAGTGAACGATATCCTACAGGAAGAGATGTGGAACGTGCTGGTGTCGAGCCTAATAGGTCATTGATCTGCTTATCAATCTCTTGTGCATGGAGAATGGAAGCATGGTATTTCCTACATTCTTCTTCATCTTCAGAAGAGTTTACAAGGGTGCCAAATGAGGCAACGGCTTGTCCTATAGGTGTCTCCCAAAATGGAGCATTGGGACCAAAATCCGGATGGTTTGTATCGTCAACATGACCTTATGTGGGAGAATGGAACGATGTATTTCCCTGAGAAGGTTGTTGGACCAATGGAGGCGAGTGTGAAGAATATGGTACTCCACTTTCTGTAACCACATTGTCTCCCACTTGGGAGGTGGTAGCAGCTCCTTGGTCGATAGCTTCCATGGGATTTTCTCCTGAACCAAGAATAAAATTAGGTGGAAAGCCCCGTACTCTTCTGGACTATATTAACTCAGCTAGTTTGTACAGTTCCTATCTAACATAGGGTCTAAAAATGTAGAAAACACACCAAAAAACTTCCCTACACAAGCTATAGGTCAAAACAAGCAGACTTAAAATGATAGGAGGAGCTTAACAAGCCTAGTCTCTCACCAGGATTGTCAAGAAGGTGCCACTCGTGATATACCTCGAGGGTACATGTGTAGTAATCTCCCTGAATGCTGTTTTCAGTGTATGGCTCCAAACAAGATGGCCAAAGGGATTTTCTCAGATAGATAAGGTATCCTAGTGGGGTCTCCTGATATACTCAAGGTACGTGCGAGATCGAATCGATAGTAGTGTTGTCTAATGCATAACCATACACAAGGGGCCTTTCGATATACAATCGAATATGTGAAGTACCTTTCTATATACCTCAAGGGTACATGAAAGGCCATTCGATATACCGATGATACGTGGAAGAACTGCGCGAGTCTCGGAATGTAATGCTGACAAATAACGATAGCTCCTGCGCTTAGCGACGCCCAAACACGTCTCTAACCTATCACTCAAGTTACTACGTAAATTTTAACTTACAACTACCGTTAATTTTAACTTGTATGGTTAGGTGAATGCATGATGTTTTGATAGAAAAGTAAAACCATGCAATATGCTTATGCAAAATGTTCACTTTACCATTCAGTATGCCTACTTACGGGAGGGAAAGAGAGTGTTTTCTTTTTGTTTCAAAACCAATAATACTTCCAAACAACAGTCATGAACATCAAAAAAAAATATAAGCAATACCTTTTCCAAACTGATTTCTTCTTTCTGAAAGCAAATGAGAAGGGGAAGAATCTTTTTTCCTAAAAGAAAAACAAGAAGCACACCTATATGCAAATGCACTCTATTTTTTCAATTTTCTCAAAACATAAGAAAATCTAACTTAAAACTACAATTTTTTTTATTTTGATCAAGATAGTTCTAAATGTATGAGAGACGAAAGATCATGAAGGTCCTGAAAGCTTGTAAAGCCAATCAAAAAACCAATGTCCAACGCTCAATGATAATATCCTAGTCTCAGTAAAAAAAAAATCTTTTTTAAGGGAAGGAAAAAGAAGTTTACTATGCAAATAAGAAATGAAACCTAGAAGCTAATCTAGTGTTCTTCTTTTAGTCTATGCAATAGAAATGAAAAGAGATTTTAATAACACCCTAATCTTTTCAGAAAACAAGAAATCCTTTCGTAAACATAACCAACAAGCATAGAAGCAGATGAACAATCAAAAGATCTAATCAAAATTTTGAAATTCAACTCAAATCAATCTTAAACCATAAAATTATCAAGCCACAAACATCAGATTCAGTAACAAAAGTTTGATAAGCAGAACTAAAAGAAACAAAATCCAAATTTTTGCAAAAAAAATGAGGAAAAAAAGGCTTTGGAATGATGCCTACCTGGCACCGCGCTTCTCAGGTGTTGACAGAGCTTCCTACACAGCAACGCTTCTCTCCAACAGGTTACAGGTGGTTGCACCATGTACTGGCCACTTTGTTCAGGAAGTGGCACCACTTCTCATGCACAACATAGGAATGGTTCCTTGTAGATGACCAAAACATAAGAAGAATGATCGATCAAGTTAGAAAAAGACTAGATCAGGGAAAATACTGTTGAATTGAGTATGAAAACAGAGCATAAAAGATCGAAATAACTCAAATCTGAACAGATCTGGAAGTTTCAAGCCCAACTGAAGCAAGTCAGAAATTAGATCTGACTGAAGAGAGTTAAAGAAGAAGGAGCCTGGATTCGGACAAGAGTTGCAGACTGAGGAAGATCAGAACAACTGATATAACTATTCCCCAGCGGAGTCGCCATATTTGTTAGCTAGAATATTTCACCTCCTGTAGACAGCAAGGTGTTCCACTGGTCTGAATGGTTTAGATCCAGAACAAATAGAGGACAAAGGTTGAAGAATCTCCCTAGACGTCGTAGATACCTGGAATGTAATGCTTCGATCGTTACCCTGTGTACCTGCAATAAGCTTCAACATGCAAACATATAGAAACCACCAGAATATAATCTACTAGTATATGTTAGTGACTAAGGAATCTAACAACATACATGTGAAATCATACAAAAACAATATATGCGGGACAGAAATCAACTTGCATTAAATAAATATGAAGTTTACAACCAAGCCTTAGTGTTGACATGCATCTCCATGAAACCAAGCATTCTCATCCCCAAAAGCTCTGAATCTAGCTCTCTATACTCTCCCAAATGATCTTGGGCCAAGTGATCAATCCAACAACATAACAATACCTTAAGAGTTCTTCCCCTCAACCATGGCCATAAGATTGTATTTATAAGGCTTAATGGATAGGGTAGGTTGAAATATTAGTGGGTGAGGTGGCCTCAAAGATCCTAGGATGAGGGATCTCAAGCTCAATTGACCCACAACCATAGGGATAAGGGAGGACATGAGGCTTATCATCTAGAAGCCTCGAGAAACTTCTCTTTTTCCCTTTTTACCAAGGGTACCGCATTTCTCCTTCAATGACAGAGCGGTTTTGGTAATAACCGCTTATGGACCAAGCGCCATAAGCGGTGGCACTGCTTGTGGGAAACAGGGGATGGGCAGTGCAAACAAAGGTACTGCTTCTGGATAAAGGGGCAAGTGCGGTGCTAGGAATTTTCATAGAAGATTGATGATAACCATTATTTTCCACTCCAAGAGCTAGGATACAGGGCAAGTAGGCATGTCAAATTTCTTATCACATGATGGTGATAGGATTTTGGTATAACAGATGACATCTTTCTAAAACATTGGGGAGAAAGGAGAGACCAACTCTATTATATTACAGAGTTCAGCAACTTCAAAAGAGAAAATGGGGAGTCTGTCTCCAACTTCACCAAGAGGTTCAACAATATGTACATCAAGATCCCCACTGAAATCATGCCCACTGATACCTCCACTAGGATAACTTATGCAAATGCCTTTGACTCTAATTTTTGCCTACTTCTCAGAGAAAGGAGGTCTTCCTCCTTATCACTCATGCAGGATGCTTCCCTAGAGCTAGAATCAAACATTGTGGCATATCAAAAGGTCAAAGGAAAGATAGACAATAAGAAGCAACCAACAGACCCTATTGGGGCTTTTTCATCAGAGAAAAAGATTTAAAAAATGACCAAACTGTTATATAACCTGACTACTGAAATGTCTAAGTTGAAGGACCAAGGAAAGATACCCATGAGGGGTAAAGGGCCAAGTGATTTTTCTCTCTGAAACCCTAATTTTGTCCCTTATAGAAGAGGGAACCCCCCAGTTTAGATTCTTAGAAGGGAAAGAAATTAGGGGGAAGATCAGAGAATAAGAGCTCCATTTCAGAATATTGTATTAGAAGAAGAGCCAGAATTCATTGAAGAAGAAGGAGCAGCTGAAGACACTGCATGGAGGATGAGGTAGAATATTCTTTTCTGACACAGGCATAATATGAGGAAGCCTTAGTTGATGAGAAGATCCGTGAAGGAGCTGTATATCAGGTTGATGGTTAGGGAGGGTATAATTTGAGGTCCAAGCTGGTTTCTCCTCTTAAAAATAATGTTGTACCTGTCAAACAACCTGCTTCACCATCCAAAAAGGATCCTATTTTACAAAAGAAAATGGCTATCATTCAAAAACCATTGCAAAAACCAGCACCTTCATCAAGCCCTGACCATGTCCAACTCAAAGCTCCAGTACATGAGGTAAGGTTTCTTGATAGACTGCATTATTCTTTCAACCTTGATTCAGAGATTCAGAAATTGAAGACCCCTTTCCCATTAATTGAGCTAATGAAAAATGAGAAATTCAAGTCTTCTGTTCTGAATTCTCTTTATCCAAATGTGCATATTGATACTGAGTTTGTAAATATGCAAGATGACAAACTTGTTGTAACCCTAGGCCCCGTAATCTAAGACCTAAAAGACTCATGCACACCTTTCTATATATCCTTGAATATCCATGATAAAGTCCTTCATAACTGTCTACTAGATTCAGGAGCTTCTCATAACCTAATGCCAAAGGATGTGATGGATGATCTTGGTCTCAAGATCACAAAGCCCTACCATGACTTATTCTCCTTTGACTCTAGAAAGATCAAGTTCTTGGGCCTCATCAAAGACCTTGTTGTGAACCTAACTCGGCTACCTTCAAAAAGCATCATGATGGACATTGTAGTGGCTGATATCCCTCCAAAATTTGGTCTCATGTTGTCTCGATCATGGAGCAAAAGTCTAGGTGGCACCCTTCAGATGGATCTTACATATGCCACCATCCCAATTTTGGAGGGGAGACTAAGAGGCTTTATAGGGAAAATCAGCTGGCCTGCGTCATAAACAATGAGATCAATTTAGTGAATCACCCCATCTATGCAGTGGACACTGATTTTGGGTCATGCATTCTGCAAATAGATGATTCTTAGCAAACATCAGTCTAGCTCAATAAACCCACCTGTCAGTGTCCCGAAGAGGTGACCACATCAGTCTAGAACATGTATTTTGATGGAGCTAGCACTCAAAGCTCAGCAGGTGTAGGTGTAGTATTGATCTCCCCATTCAAGGAAAACAATCATTTGTCTTATAAGCTTGATTTTAAAGCCATTAAAAATATAGCAGAATATGAGGCCTTGCTGCTAGGAGTTAAAGCTGCCAAGGAGATGGAGATCATGTGCATAAGGATTTTTGGAGATGCAGACCTTATTATACAACAGGTCAACAACACTTTTTAGACAAAAAATGTCAAACTAAAGGCCTACAGGGATGAGGTATGTAAACTCAGAGACTCCTTTATGTTTTCTGAACTGTCATATATACCTAGGGTGTTGAATCACCTGGCTGATTCATTGGCTGTCTCTGCAAGTCTGTTTGTTCCTCCTTTACCTCTTAAGATCATCTATGATTTTTAGGTTAAGTACAGACCTTCCCTACCAGATAATGTCAAATTTTGGAAGGTGTTTGAGAATGATGACGAGCTTAGTAAATTCCTTCAGCTAGTAGATGAACTCTCTGATATACATATAGATAAGGAAAACCTAAACATGGAGGAATCCAAATAGCTCAAGTTGAAAGATAAAGTGGCTGATTAGAACATTGTCCAATTACCCAGCAACTATATACCTTGGGGTCTAGTACCTTTGGAAGAGATTTTTTATCATAATGACATCCCTTTCAAGCCTACCAAAAGGGAGCAAGACCCCACTGTCCAAGAGAAAAACATAGGTAGCCAAAGCCAACCAAAATTGATAAATCTGTCCACTGAGTTGACTGCTGATCAGAGGTCAAAATTTTTCAGCTTAATAAAAGAGTTTGTTGATGTATTTCCTTGGGAGTACATTGACCTAAAAGCCTATGACACCAATATCATCCAGCATAGGATTCCTTTGGAGAAGGACACCATCCATTTCAAGCAGAAGCTGATATCCATCAGTCCTCTCCTATTACCAGTAATTGAAAAAGAAATCCATAAGCTCCTCAAAGCCACGATCATAATTCCCCTCAGGTATTCCAAGTGGATTGTAAACCTAGTGGTGGTAAGAAAGAAGAATGAGGAAATCAGGTTTTGTGTGGATTTTAGAAACCTGAACAAATGTTCCAAGAAAGACAACTATCCACTACCCAAGATGGAACACTTGTTGCAGAAAGTCTCAGGGGCTAGTGTCATGTCATTCCTGGATGGCTTCTCTAGATACAACCAAGTTGCTGTGCACCTTTATGATCAAGAGAAGGCTTCCTTTACCACCCCCTGGGGCACTTTCATGTATGCTAAAATTCCATTTGGGCTAATGAATGTTGGGGCTACTTTTTAGAGAGCTATGGACCTATCTTTTGTAGGGTTGAAAGATAAATTTGTGCTCATATACTTGGATGACCTAACTGTTTACTCTCATAGCCATCATGACCATTTGCAGCATTTGAGGAAGGTGTTTTTGAAGTGCAGAAGGTATGGAATATGACTCAATCCTAAGAATTCCTAGTTTGCACTCAGTGAGGGCAAACTCCTAGGTTACATAGTCTCAGCTAAAGGTGTAAAGATTGATCCGGTAAGGGTGGAAGCAATCCAAAAGTTGTCCATACCGAGATCAAAAAGGGACATTCAGTCCTTTTTAGGTAAGATAAACTTTGTCAAGAGGTTCATCCCTAATTTCTCCGAGCTAGTGAGGCACATAACAGTCATGTTGAAAAAGGATGCAGAAATAAAATGGACCAACCAGGTAAGAAGCTCTTTCAAAGACATCAAGAAGGCTATCATGGAGGCCCCAACCCTGATTAGTCCTGACTACACCAAGAGTTTTTACATCTTTTCTTTTGCATCCTATGATACAGTGGCAACTGTGCTGTTGCAAAAAGATAATGAGGGTCTTGATCATCCAATTGCATTCTTCAGCAAAACCTTGAGAGCTGCTGAGATGAAGTATGATCGAATTGAGAAACAAACTTATGATTCCATAAAATCTTTGAAGACTTTCAGAATTTACATTCTCCATGCAAAAGTCATTGCATATGTCCCTTCAGATGCTATGAAGGATGTTTTGACTTAGCCTGACATTGATGGGAAGACAGCTAAGTGGATTTCCAAGCTCATTGAGTTTGATATAGAGGTGAAACCCAATAATCTAGTAAAGGGACTAGGTCTAGCCAAACTCATGCCTAAAGAAAAATGTGAATTAATGGGGATAAAATTCATCGGTGTCAAATCAACAAAAGTGCAAACTGTGGTATCAATAGAAGTAGATCAAGATCAGAATGACATTCCACCAGTAGCTGAAAACCCGTCCTCCTGAGTGGTACTCAGGTATTATTCAATTTTTACAGAAATTAGAAGCTCCTCCTAATCTCACTCCTAATCAAGCACGAGGGCCTTTCCAAAAATGGGGTTTGGATTTCATAGGTGAAATAAATCCATCTTCTAGTGGGAAGCATAAATGGATCCTAGTATCCACATACTACTTTACCAAATGGATAGAGGCAGTACCCACCAAGAATGCCACTCATCAGGTCATCATGAGATTTTTATATGAGAATATCTTTAGCAGGTTTGGCTGCCCAATAAGGTTAGTAACTGATAATGCACCTGATTTCAAGGCCGGGGTATTAGTTAAAATGTATGAGTCAATGGGCATTCAAATGGTGCATTCCACATCCTATTATCCTCAAGGCAATGGCTTGGCTGAGTCATCCAACAAAATCCTAGTCAGGATCATCAGGAAACTACTGGAGACAAATAAAAAAAGATGGGATTCTAAGATTAAGTTTGCCTTATGGGTTGATAGGGTAACAGACAAAATATCTATAGGTACTTCTCCATTCAAGTTAGTTTATGGTACTGAGGCCAGTTTTCCTATTCAGCTCATTCTGCTAGTGGAAAAATTCTTTCAGGAAGAGGAAGATGAACCAAATGATATGGTGAGGAGGATGATGGACTTGGTGGAGTTGCAGCAAATCAGAGAGCAAGTGATAGGTATATCAGAAGCCCATCAATAGAGGATAAAGGACATGTTTGACAAAATAGATAAAGTAGACAACTTTCATGTTGGAGATTGGGTCATAAAGTGGCATGCTGTCAGACAGGACAAGGGAAAACATGGAAAGTTTGATTCTTTGTGGATTGGCCCTTTTGTGATAGCTCAGGTACATAAGAATAACACCTTCAAATTGTGGAATCTGGAAGGGGAAGAGGTGTTTGATGGCCCAGTGAATGGGTGGTTTCTGAAACTTTACTTTATTTGAGGCTCTGAGGCCTAGTCATTGTAAAATAGTAGTTAGTAGGTTGTTTTTGCTTACAGAATAAAATACATGCCCAATGGAACAATAAATGATAGTGTTAAGTTTTTAGTTATTTTTAGGGTAAGGAATTTTGGTCTGGGATTCTTGGGACCTCACTGGGAGGTTCCCATCCCCAAGTAGGAGCCATATGTTATCTCCAAAAATAAATTTATTTTGACAGTATGAAGAATTTGATTTATGTAATGAAAGATCTGAGGATGCCTAACAAATTGAAGGTCTCTATTTTTGATGTGGTTGAAAAATTTGGAAGTTATAGCTTTTGGTGTCTTAGGTGAGGCTTTTAATAGCTCATTAGCCACCCAAAAGATATGTTTCAATAGCTAAACAGTCAAATGCAGGATAAAGGTAAACCACCGAAAGTGGCCCGAGCAAGTAGAATTAAATTAACACTTCCTGTGGCTTAGGCGAGACTTCAAATGACTCATTAGCCACTAAAAAGTGTTTCTTTCGGCAGCTTAGGGAGAAGACCAAGAAGGATTTTAATCGTTGAATGCAGGCAACAAGCAACATTGGTAAAGGTACTTTTGGTGGCTTAGGTGAGACTCAAAACAACTCATTAGCCACCGAAAGGCGATGCTTTTGGCAGCTTATCGAACAATTCAACGCATATTTTAACCACCGAAAGTAGGAAGATAAGCGTCGAGGAAAGACAGTTTCAGTGGCTTAGGAAAGACTCTTGATAGCTCATTTTCCACCTGAAGGACATGTTTTTGGCAGTTAAATGGGTTTTTCAGCAAGGCCACTATCCGCTGAAAGTAGGATTTCACCGCGAAGATGGGATAACAAGTTTCAGTGGCTTAGGAAAAAGGGATATCATTTCATTAGCCACCAAAATCTATCTTTTCGGCTATTTGTAGACAAATTTAGGAAGATTATTAACCACCGAAAAGACAAAAGAGGAAAACAGTTAGAAAACAGTCAAATCACACCCCGTTAGCAAGATGAACAATCAGTGTAGGGCGTGACAAACCATCAAAATGACTTGAGCCTGCATAACTGCATGTTGAAATAAGTTAAAGAGGTCCTTATAAAACTGACAAAGGAATAATAGGATTGGAAACCATAAGTTTTCTTCCACTTGTCCAAAAGAACAGTAGAAAGCTTACCGAGTACCTAGGCTGATGTGTAATATGATTGCTTGGCAAAGGAAATCAAGAAAATCAATCACTACCATCAACTTATGACCTCAACATCCATCATGATAGCAAAAACCCTCATAATTAGTGCCAAAAGATCCAACACATTTCCCTTTCGAGCTTATCATTCCTCTCCACCAGGAAAACCATCTTTGAGGAAGCATCCTACTAACACACTATATACAGAACTTAGAATTATTTTGCAGGTACCCAGGAGAGGCACTTATCAAGATGAAGAAGGGAGGACCTGCTCTTAGGCAGGAGCTAGGAGATGTCAGCTATTTGGAAGCACAATCAAAGGCATGTAGATTCTTCCAAGAGGTTGGATGCTACAGGTTTTGTGAGAAGATACAAGGTTCCCATCAGCAGGTAGCTAAGGAATTTTCCCTCTCATTTGATGGTTCAAAGGCAGATATAGGCAAGGAGGAATTTCACATAGATGAAACCATAATCACTGAATAACTAAAATCCCTTGCATAGGAGAAAAATGGTTCAATACCACCATACCAAAATATGTAGAGTTCAGGTCAGACCTAAAGCCTAAAAATAGAGGAATGGTGTGGAAGAAGAGTGTGCCATCATCCTGGTTGGAAGAGAGGTGGAAACAACTAATGAAGGCCATTGTGGTTTACCTAACATGTGAAGGAAGATATAACAGAGCCATGATATACCATTTCAAGTTAATGAACCACTTCACAGGTAAAATCCCACTAAATTTTCCCTTTTACTTACACAGAATTCTGGGAAATATGGCACACCAAGTGAAAGCCCAGCCAACCAAGATTGTTGGAAGACTGTCCCACCATGGCCTTATCCAACTGTTGATATAGGAGTTGCTGAAAAGAAGGAATATGGTGTGGCCTTATTTTCTATTCTAGAATGGATTTGAGACATGCCTTCAACCAGAAGAGAAAGGGAAGTCTCCTGCCAAGAAGTCTAGCACACCAAGGAGTGCGAGAAAAAAGAGGAGGGCTATATCCCCAGCAGCAGTAGCAGAACAACCTCTGTCCTCTTCTAAGGCCAATAAGGTAAAAAGGAACTTGGACTTCAGTGAGAAAGGCCAAGAGGTTGAAGCACACAATGAGAATATTTTGAATCTACCCTACTCAGATTCTGAAGAGAAGCAAGAGGAAGGTGCAAACCTAGCTCTGCAAATTGTACCAGTGGCTGAAGAACTACCATCCCCCACACCGAAGGAGCAAGATGAACTAGCAGAGAAGGCTTCCTCCATCAAGCCCAAAACTCAAAAGATAAATCAATTACTGAGGCAAATTTATGAGATGGAGATTTTGGAAAGGGAAATAAAGAAAAATAATGCTGCATTAACCAGCAGGAACAAGTTGCTACATAATTCTTACATGGAGTAGAGAGAAATATATATTTTATTAAAGAGGCTGAATACAAGGTACCTAAAGGACAATACTAGATTGTACAGGATGATTAGGCTCCAAAGACTGCAACTAAAGGAGGCCAAGGAAAACCCTAGAAACCACCCCACCTTGGAAACCCTAGCTGAGGTTGCAATTAGCCTTCAACCTCTAGAAACTAGCCAGGCTGCTGTTAACCCTACTAGCACAGAGCCTGTTGAAGAAGAAATATGAGCGGACAGCCATAAAAGAACATTTTTGGAAAAAACCCTAATAAATTTTGAAAACAGGGCTTTCGATGGCTTAGGCGGACGCTAGGGTAGTTCATTAGCCACCGAAAGCGTTGCTTTCGGCAGTTAACGAATCTGGTAGTCTAGCCTCTTAACCACCGAAAGCAGACAGAGGATTAAAACCAAATTTTGGCATATAGAACTGGTTTTGGGTGAATATAGATGGCTCAAGGACATAGTTTGAAGATGAAGGGCATGGAGGAAAGCATCAGGAAAAGGTCTGTTTCAGTTTTACTATGGCATAACAGCAGAAAAGGTCATCAACACCTAGCTGTCAAGAGAAAACAATGACTTAATCAACACAGGGCCAGTAGTAGTAATTATCAGTAGTTACCTCAGTTATTTGAAGGTTCATATAGTGAACTAATTCTTCAGTTAGTTAGACAAGTATTTAATTAGGGTTTTTTAACCTAATTTGCAAAAAACTATTATTTTGTTTGTTTTTGTAAAAAATAGGTCCAAGTTTTTAGGATCTGTATATTTTTTAAAAGCTATAAAGCCTAAGACTTATTTTATGAAAAAAGGTTCGACTTTAGGGACTTATATACCTATACTATTGTCAGCTTCTCATTTTGCTCATGATTTAATATAACCTCTTTGGTTATCATTTTGTTCAGCTTCCATTTTTGTCTTTTCTATGCTTATGCTTGAATGTGTATTCAGGTTATATTCAAGTTAATTAATGACTGATAGATGTCACCCTATTAGCATGTTGATGTGAATTGAATTATAAGTACCATCCTTATCATGATTTAAGCCATTTATATGCATCTGTTTTGTGTGTAAATCTGCCAGCCTGATGAGTTCTCCATCCGTGAACCTTACTGTCAACCTCTGAACAGTGGTAACTAAAGCCTTGTACCTGATTGAGTTTCATGCATGTCTTGAGAGTGGAAGGTCATATAGGTCACATGACTTGATCCATATTAGAAAACCCCCAAAAAATTTAAAGTTACTAGGCATCCTCGAGCTACAACCTAGAGGATTTTCCTGGAGTGATAATAGACCTAGAGTAGAGGGTCACCCCTAGCACTATCTTGATGTTGTGAATCCAATGGAGTTGCCGGTTCATTAATTTGAGCCATTACCACCATTCTATGGAACGTTGAAGTCCACCTTCTACAGGCTTTCAAGGATACCTATTGAATCCCTACCTGGGGCATAGAATTCCTAACTCTAGGCTCCAAACCAAGGTTTATATGGTTTAGAATGTAAACTATGGTTTACAGTCCAAACTAGAGTTACTAGGATTGGATATAGGGTTTGTAAGCTAGGATTGGCCATGGTTATTAGGTTAGGATTACCACTCCTTAACTACATATCTACATAGTTATCAAATTCAAGGAGATTTCCTTATAAGAACAACTTCGATATTCAAGGAAGATGCAATAGAAATATCCTAGATAGAGTGATAGATAATGGTGTTGGGCTATATGGCATGAGTCATGTAAGTATAAATATAATACAACAAATCCATGATGAAGAATGTGCAATTTATATAGTTGTAGAAGTCTATTCAATTTATCAATCTATCAAGCGGTCAATATATCAAGCCATAAATAATCAATGAGACCATGAAACCAAAATACCTGACTACCTACCTGTGGTCATTAGACTATACCATCAGGATCACCTCTAATAGAAATGGTATCCTTTAGCCTCTCGTGCTTGGAGTAAGGAAACAAGTATCGTGACTTTGATGAGTTCTTGCTTGGCATTGTTTGTAGCTGGAGGTTTGTGCCAATAACTAAGTTTGTATAATGGTATACAATTCGACCATGTCTATAATATTCAAATACATAACCTTTTTTCTTTTGTGTGTGGTAAACCTATGTCAAATATTCTCCTTTGATAACCATTTACCCAATTGGAAAATCATTCCCCTCAGAGTCGCTTAATGAGACAATAAGGGTTTGATTCTCATCCAAGCAATGTGCCATTAATTGCCTCTATGGGGAACCACTGCGTGTATGTGCATTGCACAAAATAAAGTGCAGACCTAGGAATCAGCTAAGTAAACAAAACTAGTCATCAAACATTTCAAAGATATCAACATAATAGTTGAACCTGGTTGTATGAGATCTGAAATGTGGTCATAGTCATGTGAAATACTTGACTATAACTCCTCCAACTAGGATAATTCTATAGTTATTTGCTGACCAATGGGGAGTGATACACGATCCCAGATGTCAACCCAATTTGTGGATTCATAGTTGTCCCATTCACCACTATTACATGGATAACAAATACAAGAGATTTTCCTTGTCCACATTTAAATTATAGCATTATCTGACATTCTAACTGAATTAAATGCATGAGTTCCTTGGATGGTATTGTACTCATATAGGTTTGATCGATCTACATATACCACCTCCCAAAAATATCTATGTACATGTGATTTTTGAGATGATTGGTCTTCTTTCCTTCTGGCGACTTGCCCCATCACTGAAGAACACCATGCACCAATGGTCTTTGCATCTCGGATGAGTGAAATAAGTGTGAATTTCATCTCTTGCCTACGTAGTGCATTCTTGATGCATGCACCTACTCCATCATGTTCCCCTTTTCTGTGTCTGGTCTCAAAATAGCTCCAAATATGTGGCACCTTGTGCCTCTTGTGGAGAATACACAACCATTGGAAGACATGGGAATTTTTGAATTTCCCCACACAAAGATCAGAACAAATCCAATTTTGTTCCATCTGTATATTGTTATACTCCAGGTGATTGCATAACAACTGAAAGTTGTGTTGTACAAAATCCAAGTCATGACACCTATCATCACTTAAATGTAAAAGTGATACTCCTTCAATATAATCCACATCCAATTAAATATGCAAAGGTTTCAGGTGGCCTTGATGTGCACCTACATTTTACTCCTTGATTAGTGCCATGTGGTGCTCGTTCTTCAACTGATATGGAGAACAAAGGCCCCCTCGAGTGAATTCTTTTGTCTTTCTTGATGTGGATTGGTAGGAATAATTGTGGCATCCTCAACAACCGGAATTGGTTGAGTGTCCATAGAGCGTCTTCGATCGGTCATGTCATTTCTTTTCTTTTCTCTAATTTCTTCAAGGATTTCATTGCCTTATCCTCTTCCTTGCTGATTTTCTTGCTCGATTGTGTGAGTTTCCCATCACCACAATTATCAATGATATATGGTGCTCCTACATGGGAGATTACCCAAGCTTGGTTTCTTTATTGAACAATTAAGTGTCTAGATACTCCACCACAATTACCAATGAAATGTTTTCTTTGATGCCCCTCAAATTCAAGAAAAAAAATGGTGCTCTTCATTGGGAGACTCCCCAAGCTTGGTTTATTTCTTGCTCAATTGTTTCTAGATAGTCAAATTAAGGTTAAGATTGGGAGGAAGGTTTTCTTTGCTAGCTCCTCAAATGTAATAAAAAAAGGTGGAGATGGTTAATGGTACTCTTCAATGGGAGACTCCCCAAGATTGGTTTCTTTATTTCTCAATTGTGTCTAGATACTCAAGTTAGGGGGAATATTGGGAAGAATGATGCCTTTACTAGCTCCTCAATTGCAAGAAAAAAAATGGTAGAGATGTTCTATGGTGCTCCTCAACGGGATATTCCCCAAGATTGGTTTCTTTCTTCTCAATTGTGTCTAGATACTCCACCACAATGAGCAAGTTAATGTTGCCTTTGCTATCTCCTCAGTTGCAAGAAAAACAATGGTGGAGATGCTCTATGGTGCTCCTAAATGGGAGATTCCCCAAGCTTGGTTTCTTTCTTATTCAATTATTCTTTCTTCCTCCTCAATGTATACCATTCTCCAAGAAATACTTGGACACTTGTGATGGAGATGCTTGATGTCAAAAAAAAAATATTGTGTGATAATATGGTGAAGAAGAGAATGAACACACTGTCTGCAACTTGAAATTGCACGCGAACAGTGAAACCTGCATGAATTATGATAGAGTGTTTCTCAGACATGGACTGCTGTTGTTTATACTGAAACAAAAAGTGCACTCATTATTGTTAACAAAAACGAGAGCATGTTTTAACAACATAAAATGAGTGCGTGCTTTTCTCGAATAGCATTTAGGAGCATTTAAGATGGTAGCTCCATGGCTAAGGGATCATTCAATGTTTTGGAGGAATTAACAAGCACTCTCTAAGCATTAAAGCCTTAACACCCTCCTCTCTTCAACCTAACTATATTGTT
>LPNX010420956.1:790949-832072 GCA_001517045.1 Pseudotsuga menziesii | reverse complement strand
AGGAGGGGGGGTTAGTAAGAGTTAGGGGGAAGAGGGGAGTGGGGTGGGGGGACATAAAATAATAAAATTATTAGTATAATTAAGAATGTGGTAAATTCTATAGTTACATATTAAAGAATCAATAGTAGTATTGAAAAATGCGCACTTGTTTTTCTATAATAAAACACACACTGATTTTGTTGTAATAAAATGCGCACATGTTTTGCTGTAATATAACACGCACTTGTTTTTCAGTAATATAATGAGTGCACATTTTGTTTAAATTCAAAAATGTATTCCTGCCAATGATAAGGTCGAGCCTCCACCCATGCTGGCGTGGAATTCTTATGCCTATGTGTCTGCTTTGAACTTTGCTTCAAATTCAACATGCCTATTCCTATACCATAGCTAATTGAGCATCATATCCAAATTTTCAATATGCTTGTGTTTATCCATTGGTTACAGTATGATGCACACCTCCATTTTTTATGAAATTTTAGAAACAGATATGTTTTTTTCTGCAGATTCCAAATATGTAATTTTTAACAAGAATACATAATTTTTTTAATTTTTTTCTTATTTATCTTGTGTCATCGCTCCTCAACTAAAAAACACATTGTTAGTGTTTCATCCATAACTCTTTCATTTCTCAACCATTTTGAAAAAAAATTGTATGGTGCACTAAAGAACACTCACCTCTACATGCTATAAAAACCCCATTTCCAAATAATTGCATTAAGACATTCAAATGTTGCACCCACAATTGACATACTATTTTCAAGGTTTGGTCACTTAGATAATTAAAAAAAATTAAAAAAATTATTTTTATTATCGAAAAAATAGATGTGCATTAGTACTATCTGTTCTCTATATGTCTACTAGTTTTTGTAAGTTTATTCCATCATTTAGTCACTCAAAGGTTGCACCCACAAAAACATATACCTTATAATTTGTCCAAAAAATAAAAAACGTTTTTGTTAAAAAATATCTAGCCTTAGATAGTTAAGTACATTTTCAATAGAAATAAATTATATATTTGGAAACACCATTCAATTTCCTACATTTCATCTTTTTTACTCATCACAAGATTCATTTGGTAAGTGTCTCAAAATATACATGTAAGTTGATGGATGGCTGTTTATTTTAGTTTTCTATTGCATCTAATGTGTCAAAGGAGACCTTCATTAGCTTGCACACACCGAAAAACACTCCCTCTTAAATAGGAAGGTATTCTCTCACCATAGTCACCAACAGAAATCGTAATGTAATCATTGTCGCTATTGTCGTAGTCCTCATCTTGGTGATCATTAATTAGTGACATCTGTTAGATCTATTTGTCACAAAACATTTCTACAGAGCCAGCCATCCATGTTTCATGTTGGGTGTAGGCCTAGTACTCCTCTATGTATTCATGATATCCATGATCAACCCATCATGTAGGTACATCCCAAGACCACACAAAATATTTCTATTGCAATCACCTGCATCTCCTACCGTCGTCTCGTCGCATCTGTATCATCTCATCATCAGACACAGAGATTATCCCATACGCATACCACATGTCCAATAGACCACTTGCGTTTTGATAGCGTAGGAGCACACCAAAATTCATTACATCTCAAAGACAACCTGCATTTACCACTATGCGAAAATCACCTAGGAGTACACCAAGTGCATTACGTCTCTCCATGGTTATCCCATGTTCTACCATCATAGGAGCATGCCATGACTCATTATGTCTCAAGGATAACCTGTGTCTACCACTATGTGAGAATCGCCTAGGCGCACACTAAGTGTCTTGTGATCGGTGGACCTATCATCATATCCAACATGGGAACACATAAGGTCTTATTACAACCAGGGACAATGTAAAATACCCTGAATACCTGAATAGATTCTCCAGGTGGGTAACATAAAATTTATACTTAATCACATCAAAACAATTTGTAACAACACAAAATAAATTAAATTTATTGTTTACTTAAATATAAACATTTGTTTGCAAAAGAATCTTCAAACTACAACCACTCTAATACAGATCTGCATGAGCAGATCTTATTGAAAATTGCAATGAGATATAATCGTTACATTTGTCGCAAGTATGTCCTTTTGAATGAGATAACAATTACACTTAAACCTGTCTTTTAGTTGTAATTAACACACATAAAAAATAGGGTACCCTACTTTGTACTTATTCTTCTGGGCGCATCCCTTGTGATGCCACATGAGTCTCTTGAGTGGATCAATCAACAAGGTTAGATACACTTTAGATGATAAAATAAACTAAATACAAGTATGCATCTATATAATTGAATTACTCTACACTGTCTTTCAAAAGTTATCCCCATGCCTTCCACAGCCTTGGGACACAACTTTTGTAGCCACCGCTTGAATTCATGAAACCTCAACATATATATTAGTACTATTTATCAACCTACAAATTCAAGAACATAAGTTTCATAAAACAAGATAAATTAAATACATAAACAAAGTTAACTGTTAAATACTACTTCTCTTAGCTTGGGAAACTGAAAGTGTGTCTATGAATTTCCTCCCAACCATAGGATTCGTTTGACGTATGTTGGTCCATCTAAAGACACCCTTGAGATGGGTGATGAATCTACTAAGGTTAAAGGTTATAAAAACAAAAACTCTTCAAGTTTCCAAGTTAGGATATCAAAATGGTATACTTTACCTAAGATTATGAGATTTAGCGGACTTTTAAGTATATGATTTGGAGGATGAGCTCCAAGAAGTGAGGAGGGCGGTGTCTTTGGAGATTACTGTTGGTGGGCGAGTTTTAGGGGGTAATTAATGGCTTTAGAGGGGATGGGGGGCATCTAATTCCAATCCCCCTAATGAGGGCGACCTGAACATTGGGGGAATTCTGATCAGTTTGGCATCTCACAAATTTTCTGGCCCTCTTGGGAAAGACTGAAAACCTGGACAATGCTTACCAAAAGTTGCAGCGATTCCATCCATGGTGGTTAAGTCGAAAACTCTGAGGGACAAGATCCAATATATGTCAGACACGCTCGAATTGGAAAATTTATTGGTCTGCAACCTTCTGAGAAAGTGTTGATTTGGTGGATCAATTGTTCTTGGAAACTAAAAGGTCATTTTTACCTTCATTTGGGATCAAAAGGTTTTTTCACAGTCTCCTTTGTAAGTTTAGAGGACATGAACCAGATCATAGATGGTGGACCATATTTTTACTACTTTGTGGGCCTCTTTTTACAACCATGGAAGGAAAAATTTAGGCTAGAAAAGGAGGACATGAGAATAGCACTAGTATGGATCAAGTTGTACTCTCTCCTGCAAGAATATTGGGATGCTGAAATCTTGGAAGAATTGGGGAATTCTCTAGGTACTTTTATCAAAAAATTTGAACAAACAAATACCCAACGCTACACTTCTTATGACTGTATCTGTATCTATATGGATCTCTCTCAGGCTTTGCAGGAAGCCATCAAGCTGATTTGGGAGGATGAATATTGGGTTCAAATCTAGACTATGAACAAGTCCCTTTTTGCTGTCGACGTTGCAATGAATATGGCCATTTATTCCAAGAATGTCTTATGAATCATCCCAAAAATATGTTTGGGAAGGACAAGGACCCAACGAATTCAGGTTTCATCAAAGTTGTGTCTCACAAAAGAGGAAATAAGAAACAAGATCATCCAGATAGTTTCAAGAAAATGTATAACTCTAACTCCTTTGAGCTTCTAGGTAACCACAAGGATGATTCTCCAGTTCAAAGCATCTAGAAGGGTCTCCCTTCCAGTTCAATGTTTGGGAATTCAAACCTGATTCATTCCTTAGTGTAAGATCAGCTGAATAACCTTGCAGCAGAGAGCACTTTGGATAGTTTAGGAAAACATTATGAGGATATGGATATTCTCCAACAAGAGGAAATGCTGGACGAAATTGAAGATATGGATATTGGTGAGATGGATCTTGAAGGGATTAAAAAATATTGTTCTGAGAAAGATAAAGGCTGTGCTCCCCAAGAACAGGTTAGTCTCCTTAAAGAAGCCATTCTGAAAGATACAACCTCAAACTCTCTAGGTATTATCATAGGATATTTTAAAGAAACCAAAAGAATATCAGAAGAGTGTGGCTGGAAACTAGGTCGTAAATCTAATAAATAGCGAGTGGAATATTATGGGAGGAGGTTGGTTGAATTAGTCCAATACCCAACTATCAAAGCTGATATTGGTCTGTAGAAAGTATATTTAGTGAAACTCTTATCCTAGAATACTCAAGGCATTAACAACCTGAGAAAAATGAAAATCCCACGTCAAAAGATTAAGATGACTAATATAGCAATCGTCTTCTTACAAGAAACCAAATTTTTGGCTAATTACATTCAGGATCGTAGGGGTAAAATATGGGCGAGATGTGAAAGTATGGGTATTGATTCAAGAGGTTTTTTTGGAGGTTTATGCATTCTATGGGATCCTTCTTAGGTTTCTCATACTGATTTTCAAGGAACCCGCAACTCTCTTTCAACTAACTTTAAGGTGGTTGGTTTTCCAATATCTAGGTTAATTACAAATGTCTATGGACCTCAAAAAGTTGGGGATATGTGTAGTTTCCTTAACTCTCTGATCAACCTGAGGGCATGCCATCCTTTTGTGTATTGGGTGCTTGGAGGATATTTTAATCTCATCACCTCCTTAGAGGAAAAAAACGTGGGTGTCGATGTTTAGAGGAGGAATGCAATCTTTTTAAGGCTACCATTGATGATTTGGGCCTTATAGATATTACTCTGGGGGAGGGATGATTTACCTGGAATAAAAAAAGAATAGGGGATCACCATATTGCTTCCAGAATTGATCTGTTCTTAGTCTCGGAATATATCATTGACCTGGGCAGCGAAATTTATTGTGCTACTTTCTCGGGAAGTGTATCTGACCACTGGTCGATTGAAGTCATGTGGAGTGGATTAGGGTCTCAATTTAAGAAACCTTTTTGCTTTGAGAAATTTTGGTTGGATAATCCATATTTTGAGGGTAATATCAAATCATGGTGGGATGAAATGCACTCGAACCAGTCACTTAATATGTTTTCCTTCCAGTAAAATATAAAGGTATCAAGACTTCTATGGTGGTTAATTGTAGCAGGAGTCGGAAAAACCACAGTATTCATAATTGTATATCGACGTTTCGAATCCAAAACATGATCCATCATCAGGACAGTTTGCCGAGTAATCATGAAGAGTGAGAGAACTGAATGAATAGTGATGGGATCTGGTGACAAGAGGATGTCGGTTTGGAGATTTCATGGGTAAAAAAAATGACTCAAAACCCTAAAAGTTAATTTCGAAATATTCTTGTTTTGTAATTAACCAATATTTTAAATTTACTAATGTTCAAAATCTTTTTTTTTAAATATTTATAAATTATTTTTTTATGTTTAAAAAGTAATATGATTTAGTTTAATCAAATGTAAATTATTAAAGTATTGTTTGCAAATTATTAATAGTTTCTTTATTTAAGTTCTAAATTTCTTTATTAATGTTTTTCATTATTGAATTATTAATTTTATTAAATATTTTTGTTAACCAAAGTTTAAAAGTTTTTTATAAACTTAATTGAAATTAATTAAATAAGTCCTATTAATACTTTGTATTGGTATTTGATAATCAAACCAATACTATTATTGGCCTAGAAAGTTAGATTGGTTATGAGTTAAAAGTTTATATAATTCTAACTTTTACTACAATTGTAAACTTGTAATATCAATTAATATTAGGTATGATTAGTTTAAAAAGTTTTTTTTTAATTTATTTTTTAATTTTTAATTTTTAAGAGATTTACTATCTATTGGTTATAAATTTTTATTTGTTAAGAAGGGTTTGAGATTTTCAAAGGTTGACAATCATACATTAAATTTGGAAATTAATATTAAGTATTTATTAAGTAGGGTAATCTTACTTAAGGGACAAAGAATTATTTACTTAGTTTAGTTTTGAGGATAGAGGGAAGCCAGTTTGTGCTGACTTCGAGGCCTCCATCTCTATTCAGATTGTCTGGATGTTTGATGATTTCCAGGGCTTCCCTATATTTTCTTTTAAAATAGTGCTTTTCTTTGGCTAGGATTTTGGTGTTTTCAAGGCAAATTTGATGTTTGGTTTTGGCGCAATGATTTCCATGGCTTCCCTAAATTTTCTTTTAAAATAGTGGTTTTCTTTGGATAGGATTTTGGTGTTTTCAAGGCAAATTTGATGTTTGGTTTTTGGTGCAATGTTCGAAATTTCAATATACAATTATGAATACTATGGTTTTTCTGACTCCTACTAAAATATGAAGGCTCTGAAGTCTAAAATCAAGAAATTGCACAAGGAAGAGTTCGGGAACATTTTTCGTGAAAAAAGGCTCTTGGAAATCCATCTTCATGAGATTCATACTAAAGGTATTAATGAAGGCTATTCTCAGGCCTTAATCAATGAAGAAAGGTTGGTGGAAGCTCAGCTTGAGGAACAGGAGAAACATGAGGAACATCTGTGGTGGAAAAAGTATCATATTAAATGGTTGCTAGAAGGTGAAAAGAATATCGAATTCCTTCACCACTCTATTATCCAAAATACATTTCACAACCAAATCTATTCGATTAAAAATGCTACAGGAGTAAAAGTGGAGGCTCAGGAAGAAATTGAGGACATCCTAAATTCTCACTTTTCTGACATTCTAATGGATCTAAGATGAAACCGTTTGGAGGAAATTGAAGTTATCACTAGAAGGGTTACTACCTTGCTCTTGAAGGAAAAGAACCAATAATTAATGAAAACTATTTATCTTTAGGAGGTCCAGAATGTTGTTTTTCAAATGAAGGAAGGAACATCACCTAGTCATGATAGTTTTACTGTTAATTTTTTCCATCATTTCTAGGAAATGGTAAAAATGGATGTTTGGCAAATAGTGCAGCAATATAGGATTTCTGGCCACATCCTTCCTGCTCTGAATGCTACCTTTCTTACCTTGATTCCCAAATGTGAGGGTGCTGACTCTCCTGACAAATTCAGACTGATCAGTGTCTGTAATATTATTTACAAAATTATTACTAAGGTCACTTCTAATCGATTGAAACCTATTTTATCTTCTTTGATTTCTCCAGAATAGTCGGGTTTTGTGGAAGGGAGGAAGATATCCGATGGGATTATTTTGGCTCATGAAATATTACACTCCATCCGTAGCAGAAAATTGCCGAGTATGTTGATTAAACTTGATATTGCTAAATCCTATGACAAACTAAACTAAGAATTAATAAGGATATTAGAATAATCAACCCATAGTTACCTACCTTAGACATTAATTAATTCATTTTTGTCTTATTTTCCTAGTTTCCTATATTCCACTCTATGCAAGTTGTCTTCCACATGTCATAGAAGTCAAAATTGCTAAAACTGAGTCATGGAGCGCTTGGGAAACCTAATGGAAACCATATTTAGCATGTCTTGTTTATTATAGATCCTCCAAAGCACATATCTACTTTTTCTGCAAAGCTTCTTGTTTTATTTTAAAATAAGGCAAACGGGAAAGCAAGACTAGGTGTAGTTGAATTGTTTTTTTCCCACATAATCCTCCATCATTTTCTCCTAATAAAAGCATGTATGAGTTGTATTTCCATCCCTTATTATCTTTCCTACTTGAATTTTCCAATTTGTGAGCCTCTAAGTGGATTTGGAAACTGCTTTATGCACCTATGGGGGATTTGACTAGATTTACTAAGCCTACTTTTTTACTATTTCGAATGGAATCCTTATGCTTTCGAATATCTCATGTAATTATATATTGCAGCAGCCTATGAATTCACAAGGTTGGATATTGTACACTTATTCAATACAAAAAAGTGTTATGCTCCAATTTCAGTCTCCTTTGTTGGTAATTTTGCATGTTTGATTAGCAATTTTGTGAGTGTAATTTTTCTATAAATTGGGTTCAATTTCCACATGGTATCAGAGCCTTTGTATATTGATTTCTATCCTTCCATATTGCTATTGTAGGTTCGACATCTTGTCTGGGAGCATATTCTGCTGACTGAAGGGCACATTTTCTGAGCTATGGATCAATCTCAGGAGATCATCTTGACTCCATTTAATTTATTTTAATGGAAATTTGATATGGAGATACTGTTGAGAGAGAAAGGTATCTACAGGGTGAATATGGAAACTGAGGCAGATCCCAATGTAGCTGTAGAGAAAATAAAATGGCAGAACAAGAGGGATGAGGCCTATGGTATTTTGTGTCTGAGCATTTCAAGAGACCTCCTCTTCCATCTTGATGGATTGACATCACATAATGAAGTGTGGGAGAATATTGTAGAGATTTTTGGTAAGATAGATGAGATGAGAAGACATCAAATCGAGAATGAATTGATCTCTTTGAGTCCCAACAGCTTCAAATCCTTGCAAATCTATTTTTCCAGGTTTAAAGCCCTTGTTTTGCAGCTAAAATAGTGTGGAATTGAAAAGAAGGAAGAGAAAATAGTTTTTGCCTTACTATCAAAGCTTGGCCCTAAGTATTCAGTGTTTGTTTCAACCTTCCATGCCACCAAGTTGATAGCTCGAGTTTGGAAGATGCCTAAGCTTGCAGAGTTCATGGAATCCCTCACACAGGAACAAGATAAATTGGTGATGATGGGAACCATCAAACCTTCCAAAGGCCAAGCTTTGGTTGCTGGAGATTCAAGGGTGGATTCAAAAGGCAAGAAGAAAGCTAAGAAGCCACTTGAGCAAAAGAGATACAAGAAGAAGTCTCAAGAGGAGCCCCAAGGCTCCAAGAAGAACTTCCAGTAGAAGAAGAACAAAGGAGAAATGAGCAAGTGCCCATACTCCAGTAAGGGCTATCATCCTGAGAGCTCCTATATGAAGAAGCAAATTAACATGTTGAATCAACTCCTCAAGAAGAATAACATCTCCCTTCTTGATTGCTCAAAGAAGAGGGAAGGAGGATCAAATTCAGAGGACATAGAGAGAGTACATGCTTTGGTTGCTGGCACATCAAGTTCACCTAGCTTCATCATAGACTCTTGAGCTTCTAGACATATGGTTTTGACCAAGGAGGAATTCTCCTCTCTTGACATGTTGAAAGGTCCACCAATAGTGTTGGGAGATGACTCTTTCACTGACAGTTTGGGGTAAGGAAGGATTGATATTGACCATGGTAAGTTCAATAATGTGTTGCATGTTCTAGGTCTTGCCTCTAACCTCTTGTCCATGTATCATATGACTCACACAGGGTCTCCAAAGAGGGTCATCTTTTCCCCCAATGATGTTGAGATCATAGGTATCTTGAATGGTAAAGTCATTGCAAAAGGTGTTGTTGATCACATTTCAAAGGTATACATGTTTTCCCATTTTCTACCCTACTCAAACCCCTCTGCTCTTATGATTCATGCTAATGAGGCAAGAAAGCTTTGGCATGAAATATTTGGCCATCTTAACTATAAGCATATTTTTTATTTGAGTGAAAATATATGGTCATAGGGTTACCAAAGATTAAGTTTTACAGGGGAGTCTGTCAAGGTTGTATCCTAGGAAGACACCCAGAGCACAAATTTGAGAGAGCTAGTCATGAGAGAACCTCTACACCTCTTGAGTTGATCCACAGTGATGTTGCTGGTCCATTTCCTCATATGTCCATGAGTCAAGACAAATATGCATTGACCTTCATATATTACTTTTCCAGGTATTGTTGGGTTTACTTCCTAAAGCATAAGTCTGAAGTTTTTGACCTCTTTAAAGTCTTTAAGGCATTGGTTGAAAAACAGTCTGGGAAGAGACTCAAGATCCTCGTATCTGAAAAAGGTGGTGAGTATGTCAAGTCTGAGTTCATTTAGTATTGTAAATATGCAGGTATTCAGATGCAGCATTCAATCCCTTACACACCACAGCAAAATGGTGTTGTTGAGAGAAAGAATAGATCACTAAAGGAGATGGCAACCTGTATGATGGAGGCTAAGACTTTGCCACCAAATTTTTGGGCCAAGGCTATAAAATATGCATCCTACATCTAGAATATGGTGCCTCATAAATAACTTGATAGTATGACTCCTTTTGAAGCTTGGAGTGGGCACAAGCCAGATGTGACCCATTTCATGATTTTTGTCTCAAAGGCTTGGGCTAGAATTCCAACTGAAAAGAGAAAGGATTTGTAGACCCAAAGCCAAGAGTTCCTATTTGTTGGGTATTCTGAAGATTCAAAAGGGTACAATCTGATCAACTTGAGCACAAACAAATCCTTTATTGAAAGGAGTGTTCAGTTCCAAGAAGAGCCTTTAGTAGCAGTTGAAGTTGGAGAGTCTTCTTCAGCACCAGATCCATTGAATGCAAGTGGAGAGAAAAATGAGTTTGCTGATTCTGATATGTTTGATAATGATGATTTAATTGTAGATCCTGATAGTTATACAAGACCAAAATGGACAGCAAAGACCATTCATGCAGCTGGGGAACTAGCTCGAAATCCTAGTGACCCTAGGAGGACTAGATCTCAGCTTGAGAGTGCCCTGTGTATGAAAGACCCTTTGTTTGCAGAGAAGTGCTATCTGATGGTTGAATTAGACCCATAGACACATGAATATGTAGTAGACGATCCAAGATGGAAAACATCCATGAAAGAAGAATTCATCTTGCTCCAGAAGAACAACACTTGGGAACTGGTTGATCTTCCCCAAGGGAGGAAGCTAGTTCAATGTAAGTGGGTTTTCAAGACTAATTTTGCTGCTGATGGTTCACCTTTGAAATATAATGCCAAGGGATACTCATAATTACATGGTATTGACTACAATGAAACCTTTTCACTAGTGGCAAAGATGGACTCCATAAGGCTAGCTTTAGCCAATGCAACATTGAAGCAGTGGGAGGTACATCACATGGATGTGAAGTGTGCTTTCCTAAATGGAGAGATCACTGAAGATATTTACATGTAGAAACCTCAAGGGTTTGTTTCTAATCCATCTTTTGTGTGCAGGTTAAAAAAATCATTGTATTGGCTCAAGCAAGCCCCCAGGGCTTAGTATGCCAAGATTGATGGCTTTCTGCTGTCATTGAGTTTTGTTCGATGCAAGTCTGATCATAATGTTTATTTGAAGCTGATTCATGGTTCTTTGATGATTATTTTCTTTTATGTGGATGACCTTCTGATTATAGGAAGTTCAAAGAAAGAGATTGCCTCCTTGAAGGATGCAATGAACCATGCCTTTTCTATGACTGATGTGGGGTTCTTGAGCCAATTCTTGGATCTCGAAATTGCTCAATCCCAACATGGAATAAAAGTACATCAGTCCAAATATGCTTTAGATTTGCTGAACAATTTCAACATGAAATATTGCAAGCCAGTCAAGACTCCTTTCCTTTCAGGAGTTAAGCTTGAAGAAGCATGTTCTTCTCCTATGGTAAATAATACACTGTATAGGAAGTTGATTGGGTGTTTTCTTTACCTTACACACACTCGACCTGATATTTTCTATGTAGTTAGTGTGGCTTCAATATACATGGATCATCCTCATGAGATCCATTGGAGAGTAGCCAAAAGGATCCTTAACTTTTTTGAAGGAACAATAACTCATGGGATCTTCTACAAAGCTAAGTCTGATCTTGATTTGATTTGGTTTACTGACAATGATTGGGCAGGTGACAACACAGATCAAAATTCAACATCAGGATATGTGTTTGTGCTTGCAGAAGGACCAATCAACTAGTCAAGCAAGAAGCAGAGTGCCATAACACTCTCATCTACAGAAGTAGAGTATAAAGGAGTTGTAAATGCAGTAACTCAATGATTATGGTTGCAGGGAATACTTGGTGAGTGTGGCTTTGAATCAGAGTTTTCAACTATTATCTATTTCGATAATCATAGCACCATTTGAATCTGCAATGATCTAGTTTAGAAACATAGAACCAAACACATTGAGATCCATATGCACAACATCAAACAACTTATGCATGATGGCACCATTCACCTACTCTTCTGTGCATCTTCAGAACAAGTAGCAGACATCTTCACCAAAAAAAATTTGTGAGAAGACATTCAGCAATGTCAAATTACTGCCGGGGATTGCTGATCATGATGTGAAGCATGATTGATGACAATATTTTCAAATTTTGTTTTACTGTCCATGTTTAAGGGAGGATTTTCCCACTGGGTTTTTGCCTCTTTCCTTGGTTAAATGGACATCCAGTATGTAAAGGGTTTGCTAGGCCCTATAGTTTTGTGATATTTAATCATAAAGTCAATATTAAGGGGGGGTGTTAGAATAATCAACCCATATTTACCTACCTTAGACATTAATTAATTCATTTTTGTTATTTGCCTAGTTTCCTATATTCCACTCTATGCAAGTTGTCTTCCACATGTCATAGAAGTCAAACTTGCTAAAAATGAGTCATGGAGCACTTGGGAAACCTCCTAGAAACTATATTTAGCATGTCTTCTTTATTCCAGATCCTCCAAAGCGCATATCTGCTTTTTCTACAAAGATACCTATTTTGTTTAAAAATAAGGAAAAAAGGGAAAGCAAGACTAGGTGTAGTTGACTTGTTTTTTTCCGACATCATCCTCCATCCTTTTATCCTAATAAAAGAATGTATGAGTTGTCTTTCCATATCTTATTAGCTTTCCTACTTGACTTTTCTAATTCGTGAGCCTCTAAGTGGATTTAGAAACTGCTTTATGCACCTGTGGGGGATTTGACTAGATTTAGTAAGCCTACTTTTTTACTATTTCGAATAGCATCCTTCTGCATTTGAATATCTCATGTATATATATTGCAGTAGCCTATGACTTCACAAGGTTGGCTATTGTACACTTATTAAATACAGATTAGTGTTATTCTCCAATTTCAGTCTCCTTTGTTGGTAATTTTGCATGTTTGATTAGCAATTTTGTGAGTTTAATTGTTTTATCACTTGGGTTCAATTTCCACAAAGGAAATTGTTGGAAGCATTTGGGTTTAGCTAGAATTGGTGCAACTGGATCATGCATCTTGTTTCCTTGACTTTATTTTCCATCCTGATAAATGGGGAATCATCGGGGATCAATAAACCTTCTCGTGGAATTCGTCTAGGAGATCCACTATCTCCCTTTATGTTTATTCTCATGGCTGAAGGTTTACTAATGAAGGGGCCAGTTACTCTCATCATCATTTTGTCGCTGATACAATGTTGTTGGGATACCCATCGGTACAGAAAGCAACGAGTTTTAAAACTTGTCTAGACCAATTTAGCCAAGCCTTTGGCTTAGAAGTCAATCATTAGAGGAAATTTCAACTCAAAAGGGGCCTTTTAACTTTTATTCAAATTCCATGTCATCATGTGTTAGCCAATGAAATTGCTTTAAATTTGAAATACCGTATAGGTCTTAAACACTTTTTTAATATAAATTTGGGGATAGGTATCATAAAAAAACTACTTTTTTTGTTTGTACTTTTGACATATCTCCCCATGTTTTTACTCAAATTTCGATCGAGAGAGCTCGTTGGATGCGGAATTAAATTCCGCATCCAACGAGTACCCACTAGGCATACTTTTGACGGACCCCGCTACCCCAAAAACAAGAAATCCCTGAAAAAACAGAATGATGACATCATCATTCCATTTTTTAGGTATTTCTTGTTTTTGGGGTAGCGGGGTCCGTCAAAAGTATGCCAAGTGGGTACTCGTTGGATGCGGAATTTAATTCCGCATCCAACGAGCTCTCCCGATCGAAATTTGAGTAAAAACACGGGGAGATATGTCAAAAATACAAACAAAAAAATAGTTTTTTTCTTTTCTTCCTCTAAAATTAATAAATATTATTTTATTATTTTAACTATTATTTTATTAATTCATTTTAGGAGGCCCATTTTGAGTTGAAATTTCCTCTAATGGCTCAAAAGTATCAGGTTTTTTTCTTTAATTCTTCTAGAATTAGTCGGCATAATATTACCTGTATTTTAGGTTTTTCATAGAGTTCTCTTCCTTCCAAAATTTTGGGAACTCCTCTAATTAACTCTACTTAAAAAAAAGACTCTTGGTCTAAATTACTGGATAAAATTAAGAAACAATTAAGTAATTGGACTCTGAGACCTTTGAATCTGCGAGGACATTTGGTTTTAGTTAAATTTGTATGCTACTCTATGCCAACATTCCTTTTTTCTACTATGATGGATCCTAAGTCTGTTCTCAGGGAACTACGAAATATTCAGAGGAAATTCCTCTGAAGTGGGTCTCATGACTCCCACAAATGGGCTCTAGTAAAATGGGACACTGTTTGTAAACCTAAATCGTAGGGAGGGCTGGGGTTGCATGATCCATAAATTTCTAGCTTAATTGTGGGAGCTAAACTATGGTGGATATGGCCAACCCATTCCCAGGAGCCATGGGAAAAACTATGGCTTGATAAATATGCTTCCAACTGGGATATTCAGGAACTAATTGGGTTTTCAGAAGATAAATCAGGTTCTCATATTTGGAAAACATCCTGGGATGGGCAGATCTTGGTTCAACAACATCATTTGTGGGAGATCCAAGATGGTAAAAAATCTTGAATCTGGGAGGACGCTTGGGAACAACTTCCCCTATTGGAAAGATTGGGTCTTTTCTCTACAATTCAAGATAAATGTAGTAACCGAGGAGTGTTAAAGGTAGCGGACTTATGGGGGGATCAAGACCCTGGTTCCTCTTATCGCTCTTAGGTCTCTTTCCCATTTCTGGATAGGTTAGTTCTGAAGGCGGAGGTTGTTAGGATCAAGGAGGAACCTCTCTCGAGATGCATCAAAAGAAAGGAGGGTCATGATAAACTTTGTTGGGGATATAGCTCGAAAGGGTTTTTTTCCCTTAAAGAGGCCTACAACCTGCTAATCAGTAATAATATGAACCCATATGATAAATCTTGGAGCAACCTGTGGGGAAGGTAGCTCTGGCCTAAAATTACTACCTTTTGGTGGCTAGTAATGCATAGTAGAATCTTAACAAGGGAAAATTTACAGAGATGTGGGATGTATGGCCCTTATCGATGTCCATTATGCAAGGAGGTGGAGGAAACAATGTCACATATTCTGGATGCCTATAAGTTTTCATCTATTCTTTGGGACTGAGGAGCAATGGTTTTTCGTCGTTCTAATAGACTATGTCAAAAACGAGTAGGAACTCTGAGTCAATGACCCAAAAAACCTTTCTTTCATAACATATTGAACCGTCTGTGGGAAATATTTCCCAATTTCCTAATTTGGGAAATTTGGAATGAGAGAAGTGCTAGAATTTTCCGTGCCAAGCTTTCTCCACCTTCCACCATCTGGGATTGCATGGTAGCTAAAATCAAGAAGACCATTCGTCTGGGTAATTGGTCGGAGAAAGATAAGGAACTATCTGGTAATTAAAGGCAGATATTGGAAAAATGGGGCCTGATGAACCATGAGATTGTTTTATTAACAAAACTGAAATGCATGCCGACTATTCAGAGCCTAGACCATTGGATTCCTCCATCGTTGGGTGTGTTAAGGCTTAATTTTGATGGAGCCTCCAAGGGAAACCCTGGTAAGGCAGGTATGGCTTTATTGTGCGTAATACGAGTGGTGAAATGGCTAGTTTTGGTTACAGATTACTGGGAAACAATACCAATAATGCAACAGAGATTGAGGGTTTGCTACATGGGCTCATATGGGATTCAAAAAATTTATGAATTCCATTCATAGCAAAAGGTGACTCGCAGATGATCATTCTCCTAGCTAGAAAAATTCAAAATAGTTCCCTAAGTGCTAAGGTGTCATCCTCCTAGCGTCTGGAGAGCCGTCTATATTCTCTTCATTCTATGCTCATTAATGGTTATGCGATCTGTTTTGCTCATGTATGTCAAAAAGGTAACCAAGTGGAGGACATCTTGACTAGGGTTGAGATGTGTAAGACGGTTCATGCTAAGGACTAGGATATGATTCTTGACTTGATGGTTCACGTTCAGTGTCAGGATTTAATACAAATTGAGGGCACTTGTTTCCAGATGGAGGGTTGGAACAAATATAGTGTTGACAAGAAATCTCCCCAGCACGTGGCTTCTCATGGGGGCAATATTTTGATTTAGCATTATGACCAGGAGGTGTATTAATATGCGATGGTATGTGCATATGTTTTCATCTGTTCGATGGTAGAAGGTACGTATATTCATTATGATTGAGGGAGGTAAGATGTTGTGTGTTAATGGAAAGTTTTATTCGACATCAGAGTATGGGATGTTTATGATCATCTTAAAATATGGTATCATCATGACGAAACCCAGGTTGTGGCTATATATTAAAATACAGGGTGGTGATTTAAACATCAGTGTGATGTGGTATGTTTTCCCTCTTTTTTTTTGTCTGATCTTCCTAAGAGTGTTAGAGGATATTACCTGGTTAATTATCGTAGGGAATAAACGTAAAGAAAAGAGGCCAGTGTCTTAGCTTGATCTCCAGGAACCGATTTTTCGAGCTCAACGCCAAACTATGTGGGAGTCCCATATGTTTGAGCTGGAACTTCCACAATATATTTAGAATCATATCAGTGCTATTGAGAAAATTCTGTGGTAAGAGCTTGACAATCAGAAATTGAAAGAAGAGAGAAAAAAGGTCGAAGAATGGATTCTGGACCCCGATCACACGGTGGGCCGAGTTAGTTTATACGATAAAATGGTAGCCTTCTTTTCGGTCATGAAAAACTTGGTTAGACGAGCTATATGGGATTGTCCCTCGGAGAGTCTGGATGGTGCACCTGTGAATCCATGGAAGGCATTTATATCAGCTTCAATCCAGGGAATTGAAGCCAAAGTGAAAAGAATTGAGGCCAAAATTAATTTTTTGACTTCTTTCTTGGGTTTCCAATTTCCTCCCTCATCCATGACTGAAGCACTGATGTATGAATTCCCTGGTAATATTCCTGGGGGAGGTCATGAATTATCTTATATATTACTATAAGTTTGGCTATGGTGGTGTCTGGTCTTCCCTTTGAACTTTCCCACATATGTTTTATTCTCTTATTTTGGTGGGATCTCAGATTTCATTTCTCTGTTTATTTTTCCTTTTTCATACTCAATGTAATGGACAGCAAACGACTTGCTTCCAAAATGGTCTATTTTCTTCCTATGGCTCTCTGTACTCACAATGTATGTCTCTTTATAACTTTGCAGCATTTATGTAGTAAGGTTGGTCATAAGTTTGGTATGGTGCATGTGTCATGAACCTGATGTTTTATCCAGGTGAATAGGTTTTTTGTGTCTACCGATTGGGGAGTTGAGTTTGTTGACTGGCCAAGATCTTGTAAAGGCATTTTTGTAGTTATTGGGTATGAGTCTATGGGCATTGGAAATCGGTATTGCTGGGGTGATGAACTTGATTTTAAAATATGTTACAACATGCTTTGTTTTTTATGAGTTTTGAGTCTGTGGGATGGGAAGTTAGGTCAGGCTTCGTTTGAAAAATGTAACTGGGGTATATTGGTATCTTTTCAAAGTAGCAATAACCTTTTGCTGGCTAGATTTTTGAGTTGGGATGGATAATTTGGCTAGATGTTTGAGTTGGGTTGGCTGATTAGTAATTTTCTGTGCTGATGTAACCTATTTTGTCAGGACTTTCTGTTTATAATATAATGTGAATACTAGACTTAATTTTTTTTTATTATTATGAAACTTAGCATTTCTTATTGCCACAACAATTTTTAACCATTACTCATGACAAAACCATCATCATGTGTTATCCATAACTATTTACTATCAATTCCTTTCATGCTTATTATAACTATGAAACTAATTTTCCATTAAAGAGTATAACAACATAATACTCATGTTGATCCAATTCATCTCTAAGTATTAATATCGAAGTATTAATGGGATGTTAATACTTCACTTCATGTTTTAGGATGTTTCTACATGGTTAAAATATATCACTTACCACCCTAAACAACAAATCCCTTTATTATAACAATCAAACCCATGTTTAAGATTTTGAAGGATTTGAAGTATTTATATCAGTATAATAACAAAAAATTTACTTACACCATATTCATTTATAAGTTACCTATTTCATTTCAAAGGATGGGTTTGTAAGTCTCTAGTAGTATATACATATACTAATATAAGGATATTTCCCTAAACTAGTATTTCTTAAATCAATTTCTTTCCTCTTTATGACAAGGTATGAAAACTTATGCCATATTGTCTTCTAATTACAAATTGCAGATATATATAACTCGATTTGAGGTAAGGATCATGGACTCAATCCAGATGATTCAAACAATTCAGTTTTAGCAAAAAAATGACAACGCAGGATTGGATCAAGCAATCTGCTCTACCATGAACTCGTAGTCTTGGATCAACAAACAGATCTAGCATTCAGTTTAAAAATGAAAATGCAGTGTTGGATCAACAATCATATCTAGCATGAAAACGCAGTCTTGGATCAACAATCAGATTCTAAAATCATAGCAATATATTTCTTACATCTATATTTTAGATAACGTGTATGCAAATACAAATCAAAACCATGCATATAAACTCAAATCATATGGCATAGTATTCTAGATAAAGCATATCTATATGGAAATCTAAATCGCTAGCATCCATATTTTAGATAAGGCGCAGGTAGCCATTCATGCTTCATATCTAGATTATAATTTCAAAGGAAATCCAATAGATCCTATCTAGAAATAAAATTTAAAATGTAGGTAACAATTCGTGGTTCAGATCTAGATTATATTTTTCAAAGGAAATCCAATAGGTCATATCAATAAATAAAACTTAAAACATAGGTAACCATTCATGGTTTAGATATGGATTATAATTTTGAAAGAAAATCCAATAGATCATCTCCAAAAATAAAATTTAAAACACAAGTAACCATTCGTGGTTCAGATATGGATTATAATTTCAAGGAAATCCAATAATACAAAGGCTTTAAAGGTATATTCAGATCTATCATAGGCATAAAAATGAGATCATTGGCATGATCGTAGGCATAAAAAATGATATCCTTGGCATGAGATTGCAGGCATAAACAAATGAGATCACTGGCATGAGATCGCAGAGATACAAATCATCAATGGCTCAATGATGAAAAGGGGATCACATACAAATTTTGGATTAGGGACATTCCATGGATCAAAAGTTCAAATCAAAGCAAAATCTCACACGTCCAATGCAAAAATTGAGAATTGTATACATATGTTTTACAGTGTAGACAAGACGCACATATATCAAAAACTTACTCAGTTATGACCCATTGTCCAGTCCAAGTTGAGGCAGTTCAACAAAACAATGGAGGTGCATTCTTTTAAGTGATCACTATCATACTCTTTGATGGAGAAAACTCCCTGATCACATTCCCCCCATGGCCGACCCCCATACAACAAAATATACTAAAAAATGAGACTATTGTGTATCAAAAGAAGCCAAATGGTGGTGGTCGATCGACACATTTCTCTTTGAAAGGACAAGTAGTGGAAAGGGTTACACTATTTTTCTTATTAAGGAAACTATTCCCACGATTTTCTGCAAGGGAAATTCACGCCATCAACTTAATCATGTAAACATTTAAAAGTTAGCCATGCTGCAAGTCGAGTTCTATATCTATATAACAATGTTATTTTATAATATATATATGGGTGAAATCATGAATCTGAGCGTCTATTTTTTGGGGGTTATGAGAAAAGCAGTGTTTTTTTCCTATTTTGTCAACTTCGAACAAAGAAAAATTAGATTTGTATTTAGAATTTCATTTTGTAGTAAAAACAAAAGTTGTAGAGAATTGTGTTAGCTTTCTATCTGTTATTTTTTAGAATTTTTTTATTGGCATTTGATATTTCATTTTTGCAAGTGTTTGATAGTATGTTATTAACTAATGAAATTATGATAAATAGTCATGTTTTTTGACATCGATTTATTCATTATTCAACTATTGTTCTTTAAAAAAAATTATCTTATGATGATTTAGACAGATTGTACTAAATTATGTCTATAGGTTTGTATCCAACAGCAGCATGCAATAATTATTAGAATTTTTTGAAGTTGACCAATCTAAAAAAACTACCATAAAACAGACATGTTTAGTTTGACACAGCATCTTCCCTAATTTCCAATTCAAAAAAAAACTAAAAGTACCCTTTTGAAGAGAACACATCAATGTGCACCATGATTTTTTCAAATTTTTTTATCGTGTCTTTAAGAAGTTACTGAATTTTCATTTCAATGAATCCTATTAAATTTTGAAGCAATCCACACACTTTCTAAGAAATACAATAAATAAAATTAGTGGATCACACTAAATTAAAAAAAATAGCATCTATAGAAAGTAGATTGAATTATGCAACTAATGGTATTATTTGTGAAGAGAAATTGTAAGTATTTGATATGATCCGATCTATTCAAAATTGGAAGAAGAGTAAAAAGGGAAATGAAATTCCAATTCTGAAAATTTACAGGTTTTTGGATGAAAGTTACTTTTAACGGATACCGTTAATTTTGAAATTAGAAAGTTAGTTCTTTTTAACTTTAAAGTTAACAGTATCTGTTAAAAAGTAACTTTCGACCGAACTATTTTTTCGAACGAAAGTTATTTCTATGTTTTCGGCCGAAAACACAAATTAGTTTGGCCAAAATATTATAGAATATGAATTCAAAAAAATTATTTGCATGNTATATATATATATATATATATATATATATATAGAGAGAGAGAGAGAGAGAGAGAGAGAGAGAGAGAGAGAGACTTTTATACAAGTATCAAGGTCCTTTTATTGCGTTATATATGTATATTATTTTGTACTAATATGTTTTCTTTTAATTATAAGAAATAAAATTTAAAGGAATTTAAAATATATTAGTACAATCCTTTTATAAATTTATGTTCATATGTGAGAGCCTACATTCTCTATATCTTGGTACCTTGACTATACCAATACTAACTTGCTTAACATACAGGAATTGGTATAGTAGATTTTAATAGAAGGGTTAACTTATCATGCTCTAGCAAATGCATGGTCCCATTGTTTTCTTAGATCATTGATCCTTAATCAACTTGATATTATAAACCAAAAGAGTGTTTAGTTAATAGAAACACAACTCTCCATTCCCTTAGCATTCACAAGTAACATGTTGACACATAGTCATCTTTCATCGAGTTCCCAAGGATTTACTTGCATGAACACCCTTTCCCCCCCTAGTGGATTCGTCCCCAATCATTGTTTTAGTCGTGCGCACTTTCATGTCCTAGCAATATTAATTTCATATATAATTTGATGATGCTAGGATAGTACTTACAGTTCTTTTAATTAAGCTCTTCCGTTTTCAATCGCATACTGAGGGGGTCTTACATCCTTTCCCCCTTAGAATTAACACCATCCTCGATGTTACATATTCATCAAAGGTTTGTGTTCCACTCTAGAGTTTATATTTTTTTCTCTTTTCCCTCTTTTTTTTGATCATCTTTGATCTTTCGCGATTCCTGCAAGATTCTATCCTTCATAACCTGCACTCTTATGCAACAAAACTAGGTCTTTCAAAATTTACTCAGTAACCATGTCATTAATTCATAATCCAACTTAGAACATAAACAAAAAGTCCTGAGCTTGAGACAGAAATCTCTTTCGTTCATAAGTTAACATCATTTATTTCACATAATTTCAAGTAGTAAGCTTTTAAAATTTACCATTCACCCTCGCCCTTGAGGGAATTTTTCCTACATAAGTATTCATAACATTTACACATTAAGACATTCAATTGTCTAGTTATTAGAAAAATCATTAATATGTGTTTTATTGTTTCATCATGAAGTTGAAAAAATTTCAACAACACTTTTGTTGATCAGCAAACTCTCCCTTGAATTTTCATCTTTAACAGCTCTCTACTGAACACAGAACGCTCTCTCCCATTGCTGACACCAATTGGAATTACAGGCTAAACTTTGAGGTTACTCTTCTTTTTTATTGCTAGTCAAAAATTTTCCCTTCAAAATATCATACAACATCCTGTCTTCTAGATGTCAAAATTTGTGCCTAGGTCTTGCCATTGATATCACAGACTCTCTCATAATTCCCCTCAAGCCTCCTCTCTTGAGTCCAGGAATTGCTTTTGCACCCAGCCTCCTGCTTGAGTCCAAGAAAAGTTACTTTATCAAAGTAGAGTTGGATCCTCAATTTTCCCCCTTGGTGTTGACTCAGAGAAGATGTTCTTTTCCCCTCAAGTGTTCATGCTTGAGGCAAGGAAATTTCTTTTAAACATCAATAATTTATTGTTTCTTACATATTTAATAATTACAACATGCAACAAAATAACATCAAATAGGTTCACCTATTTTCTTTCTCATGCTTTAATATTTCTGCTCATGAGTCGACCTTTATTCTGATTCTTACCATATGCTTATCATGCATAATATATTATGCTCTTGTATTTCATTAAGTTCCAAAGAATATTGACCATCTGCCAATTTCACTTGTTAGTTCCACTTAAAAGAATTCAGGATAACCTCATTTCTTTGTACATACTAACACTATGTAAGTAACAACAAATGGTCTACATATATACCTGCATACCTTTATAAAGATAACCACATACCTTTATAATGGTGATCACATATCTCCTGTTTATATGACGTTCATATGCCAAGGTACAAGTTTACTTGTAATAACACATATTAGTATTACACTCAATATCTCATGAAATTCATATATCATATGAAATAGATTGTCAAGGTATCCATGTATGCCTCTATCTCATAAATCTTGATCATATTAAAATATAACTTTGATAAAAACCACTCAAAGTATCCTATGAACTACTTAGAATGCACATGTATACTTTTTAAGTAATTATAACCATTATCCTTTTTTTGAATTGACAAGGAAGGGTACAAGCATGTTCAAATGCCACACATTATTTTTATAATCACTTATCCTATGAAATCACGTACCATAATGAAACAAGGAGACTCCTACCAATTATTCTCCTTTATATCCTGACAATTTCCCAGTCCTAGAAAACCTCACACTGGTAGAATTTCCAAATAAACCAACTAAAGTTAATTCCTTTGTTTGAAAAGAATCTAGACACCTTATTCTAGCAAGGCCGCTACTTCTTGTGGAATATTAGTTGTGCCTATGTAAAAACCCTATAATTCCTAGTTGATACCCCTGTAATGTAATAGGATTTGCGTAAAAGAAAAATATTAACATCAACATAACTATGCTTTCTTCATAACTAAAAGAATAGTAAATACATTGGTTAGATCAATATTCACGTTGATTCCTCCTTTAATCCAAACTTAATGGTTCTTCTAACAGATCCAAGTAATTGCTTAGATTATCCATCTGAATTTTATCTTTGGCAATCCTAACGATGGGGTCAATCAATTTCAATTAGTTATATAAGTCAACAAAATGTAACAACCTTGGTCACTCAATAATATGATTGTTTGAAACTTAAAAGGTATCCATATTCAAGAATAAAAAGAAAGGTAGAGAAAGGTGACAAACATTTTAATTTGAACTACCAAGTCAACCGGATTAGGAGAGTTCCTTAATTTAACATATATATTTTACCTTTAAACATTCACAACTAGAATGTCTTTACAAGAACCTAATTCATAAAGCCTTAACTCCAAAAGTCTAACTTTTTTTTTCAATCGTTTTAACAATCACTTTCTTGTCCTTCAATGAAACTAATTGTAGAGTATGAGGAGATATTCATTGACTAGTTTTTACCCATAAAAGATCATTTAGATATATAATGAAACATTTACAATGCTAACATATAGACAATGCTACAATCAATGGAACGTACTTACTTGCAATTCCAAGATGACTTGTCGGTTACCTCTTGTCGATCCTTGGAAATAAAATTTTATGCTTGCGTCTTGTAGATGGAGTCCCTTTGCTTGTTCAACTAACTTCTTTTCTTTTCCTCCGACTGAGCCCAAATAATCCCCAGTGTTTGTAACCTGATCTCTGATATCATATGTAACATACCCCGAATACCTGAATAGATTCTCTAGGTGGGTAACATAGAATTTCTACTTAATCACATCAAAACAATTTGTAACAACACAACAAATAAATTAAACTTATTGTTTACTTAACTATAAACATTTGTTTGCAAAATAATCATCAAACTACAACCACTCTATTACAGATATGCATAAGCGAATCTTAGTGAAAATTGCAATGAGATACAACCGTTACATTTGTCGCAAGACTATCCTTTTGAATGAGATAACAATTACACTAAACCGTGTCTTTTAGTCATAATTAACACACATAAAAAATAGGGTACCCTACTTTGTACTTATTCTTCTGGGTGCATCCCTTGAGACAACACATAAGTCTCTTGAGTGAATAAATCAACAAGTTTAGACACACTTTAGATGATAAAAGAAACTAATTACAAGTATGCATCTATACAACTGAATTACTCTACATTGTCTTTCGAAAGTTATCCCCATGTGTTCCACAACCTTGGGACATAGCTTCTGTAGCCACCACTTGAAGTCATGCAACCTCAACATATATATTAGTACTATATATCAGCCTACAAATTCAAGAACGCAAGTTTCATAAAATAAGATAAATTAAATCCATAAACAAAGTTAAATGTTAAAGACTACTTCTCTTAGCTTGGGCAATTGAAAGCGTGTCTACGAATTTTCTCCCAACCACAGGCTTCATTTGACATATGTTGATCACTCTAAAGCCACCCTGAGCTAGGTGACAAATCCACCAAGGTTCAAGGTTATAAAAACATAAACTCTTCACTTTTCCAAGTTAAGATATCAAAATGATATACTTTACTTAAGATTATGAGGCTTAGCATTCCTTGTTGTCATAACAAGTTTTAACCATTACTCATGACTAAACCCTCGTCAAGTGTTACCCATAACGAAAAAGTTACATGACAACACTCATCTATACCATTACATTACGATATCTAGGTAACCTTATTTTGTTATGGTTTCGACATTGATTCCTTCAATAGAAAAAGTAACTATTTACTATCAATTCCTTTCATGCTTATTTTAACTTTGAAACTAATTTATCATTAAAGAGTATAACAACATAATACTCATGTTGATCCCATTTATCTCCAAGTATTAATATCAAAGTATTAATGGGATATTAATACTTCACTTCATGTTTTAGTATGTTTCTACATGGTTAAAATATATCACTTACCAACCTAAACAACAAATCCATTTATTATAACAATCAAACCCATGTTTAAGCTTTTAGAGGATTTGAAGTATTTATATCATTATAACAACAAACCTTTTACTTACACCATATTCATTTATAAGTTACCCTATCGTAAGTCTCTAGTAGAATATACATATACCAATATAAGGATCTTTCCCTCAACTAGTATTTCTTATTTAATATCAATTTCTTTCCTGTTTATGACAAGGTATGAGAACATATGCCACATTGGCTTCCAATTACAAATCACAGATATATATAACCAGATTTGAGGTAAGGATCATGGACTCAATCTAGATGATTCAAACAATTCAATTTCAACCAAAAGAAATGACAACGCAGGCTTGGATCAAGCAATCCGCTCCAACATGAACATGTAGTCTTGGATCATCAAACAAATCTAGCATTCAGTTTAAAAATAAAAACACAGTCTTGGATCAACAATCAGATTCTAAAATCGTAGCAATCTATTTCTTACATCTATACTTCAGATAACGTGTATGCAAATCCAAATCACAACAATGCATATAAACTCAAATCATAATGGCATAGTATTCTAGATAAAAAGTATCTATATGGAAATCTAAATCCCTCGCATCCATATTTCAGATAAGGCGCAGGCAACCATTCGTGGTTTAGATCTGGATTATAATTTCAAAGAAAATCCAATAGATCGTATCCAAAAATAAAACTAAAATATAGGTAACCACTCGTGGTTCATATCTGGATTATAATTTTCAAAGGCAATCCAATAGATAGTATCCATAAATAAAACTTAAAATGCAGGTAACCATGCATGGTTCAGATCTGGAATATAATTTTCAAAGGCAATCAAATAGATCGTATCCAAAATTAAAACTTAAAATACAAGTAACCATTCGTGGTTCAGGTCTGGATTATAATTTCAAGGAAATCCAATGATACGCAGACTTCCAAGGTATACTCAGAGCTATCACAAGCATAAAAATGAGATCACTGGCATGAGATCATAGGATTAAAAAAATGAGATTGCTAGCATGAGATTGCAGGCATAAAAAAAATGAGATCGCAGAGATAAAAATCATCAATGGCTCAATGATGACAAGTGGATCTCATAGAGAGTTCAGATCAAGGACATTCCATGGATCAAAAGTTCAAATCAAAGTAAAATCTCACACCTCCAATGCAGAATTTGAGAATTGTATACATATGTTTACAGTGCAGACAAGAGGAAGGCATATCAAAAACTTAATTATGACCCATCGTCCATTCCAGGCCGAGGCAATTCAACACAACAATGGAGGCGCATTCTTTTAAGTGATCACTATGCCACTCTTTGATGGAGAAAACTCCATGATCACATTCCCTCCATGGTCGACCCCCATACAACTAAATATACTAAAAAACGGGACTACTGTGTATCAAAAGACGCCAAATGGAGGTGGTCGACGGACACATTTCTCTTCCAAAGGAAAAGTGGCGGAAATGGATTAAGGGAACTATTCCCACGATTTTCTCCAAGGGAAAATCACACCATCATCTTAATGATGTAAATGTTTAAAAGTTAGCCATGCTACAAGTCGAGTTCAATATCTATTTAATAATGTTATGTTATAATAAATATAAATATAAATATATGTCCATATTCTTTTATTAATGATATAACCAAATATATATATATATATCAAGGTCCTTTTATTGCCTTATATATGTATACTATTTTGTACTAATATGTTTTCTTTTAATTATAATAAATAATATTTAAAGGCATTTAAAATATATTAGTACAATCCTTTTATAAATTTATGTTCATGTGTGAGAGCCTACATTCTCTATATCTTGGTACATTGACTATACCAATACTAACTTGCTTAACATACATAAATTGGTATAGTAGATTTTAATGGAAAGGTTAAATTATCATGTTCTAGCAAATGCCGCTGGTCCCATTGTTTTCTTAAAACATTGATTATTAATCAAATCGAGATTATAAAACAAAAGAGTGTTTAGTCAATAGAAAGAGAACTCTCCATTCCCTTAGCATTCACAAGTAACATGATGACACATAGTCATCTTTCATCGAGTTCTCGAGGCTTTACTTGCATGAACACTCTTTTCCCCACTAGTGGATTCGTCCCCAATCATCGTTTTAGTCGCGCACGCTTTCAGTCTCCTTGCAATATTAATTTCATATATAATTTGATGATGCTAGGATAGTACTTACAGTGCTTTTTACTTACACTCTATCATTTCCAATTGCGTAATGAGGGGGTGTTACAAACAACCTGCGTTCTATTCCAGGATTGAGATTCCAACTCTATGTAACAAAGTTTTCCTACTCTGATTCTAGCCAATATCAAGGGATAAGAGATTTGGAGAGGAGATATCCTTCCTTCCCCATTTGAGCCTTTCCCCTTTCCTTGTCCTCACACTCCATATCATTAACAATTTGGACAATATGAGTCATGAATAAGAAATCTTGAAATAAAATCATACTCATTCCCATAATCAATGGTGAGTTTTTTGCAAAGCAGGGAGGGGGATAGCCGTGTGATGATATTACTTGTGAGGAGTTCTCAAATGGATTCCTATTTTATAGCGTCCTCATGTCCTTGAAAGTTGGGGTCTTATGCATTGCTTCTTGATCTCTTTTTATACATGTTTGTCGTTCTTCCCACCAAGGGGGAGAAAATACTTTGACCCCATAATTTCCATAAGAAAAAATACCATCTCTTCATTCCTATCTTTCTTAGTGCTTGCTAGAATTAGAGGTATTATTATCACAAACTTCACAATAGATAAATTTTGCAAAGAATTAGGATCCATTTTGATATATTAAACCCACAACTCTCATAAACCTACTTCTTCGCATACTCCATAATCATCATCAAGTCAAGATAGATAGGTTGATCAAGATGAACAACATATGGAAAATGAACAAATTGAGTGAGGAATGAGGAATAAACAAGGCTTCATCTATGTCCATATTTTCTCCCAGTATTCCTATATGTACCTTATGTTTATTTACACATGCACCACTATGTCAAAGCAACCAACTTATCCCATATATTTTAGATTTCTTAAGTTTTTGATACATAAATAACATCACTCTAAAATATCCTTAGAAAATCCATAAAAGTGAGTTATTTTAAAACCTAAATTTTTTTGATGTGATGAAATATTCTAAAACATTCCATGAAGTGGAGAATCAATAATAAGTGACGAATCTGATGTGAAGAATGAATATAAACTACTTAGTTCCCATGCTTTCAAGAAACAAAGACATCCGAATTCTATCACTCCTTAAATTCAATAGTTACAACTTGTATCACAATAAATGAAATTATCTCAAGTTTTTGTTATTGCTTCTTTTTAAGATGACAAACTTTATCATAACTTAGTTTTCAAAATGGTATTGAGGACAATCGTCACTAGCATCTATCTATATATGTGAGTTGATTTATCATTGTTATTCAAGGAAAACAATACAACCTAAACATGTTGGTGGTTTGTAAGGGGGGCATAATTCCATTCCTTCCAATTTCCTCTACGCCTTGAGTCATTAACATGTTTCCTAGAGTGCAAGGAAAATGAGCTTTTAACCAATTATGTTAATGGATGTCTTGATTTCTACCATGACATGCCTAATGTTACTGCTAGTCTCCTGCTTATGAGATATCCTTGAATGATTGGGCCTTTCTTCCTCCTTATTTTACAAAATGGCCATTGTTTCTACAAATTATTTGAGAACCCAAAACAAGATTCCATCTCTGCAAAACAAGTTTTTCCTACTCTTATTATTGGCCAATATCAAGGGGTAAGAGATTTGGAGATGGCCTCTCCATCCTTCTCCATTTGAGCTTTGCCTTTCCTTGGCATCACCCTCCATCTCATCAACACTTCAGACAATATGACTTGAAAACTTTGAAATAAAGTCATACTCATTCCTATAGTCAAAGGTAATTTTTTGCAAAGTGCAGGGGGGAGGGATAGGGTGGATTACCTATGAGGAGTGTTCATATGGCTTACTCTTTAATAGTATCCTTGTGTCCTTGAAAGTTGGGGGCCTACATATTATTCCTTGATCGCTTTCACTATATGTTTGCCATTCTTCTCACCAAAGGGGATCCAAATAATTTGGACCCATAACTTCCATAAGAGGAAACACTATCTCTTCATTCCTATATTTCTTAGTGCTTTCCAACATTAGAGGTATTATTAACGAAAACTTCACAATTGATCATTTTTGCAAAGAATTAGGACCCACTTTGATATATTAAACCCAAAACTATCACAAAACCTACTTCTCCTCATACTCCATAATCATCATCAAATGTAGATACATAGATCAATCTAAATGGACAAGATATGGTAATGAACAAATTCAGTGAGAGGCGAGGCACAAACAATGATTTGTTTATCTCCATCCTTAAATCTCCTAATATTCCTCCGTGTACCTTGTGTTCATTTACATATACACCACTATATTACAAGTAACAAACTTATCCAATAAATTTAGATTTCTTAAGTTTCTAATACATCAATTACATAAATAACGTCACTCTAAAACATCCTTGAAAAATCCATAAAATAACTAAATTATCCAATAAATTTTAGATTTCTTAAGTTTTTGATACATGAATTACATAAATAACATCACTCTAAAACATCGTCAAAAAAATCCTAAAAAGTAACCAACTTATCCAATAAATTTTAGATTTTTTTAGTTGTTGGTACATGAAAATACATAAATAACATCACTATAAATCATCCTTGAAAAATCCATAAAAGTTACTTATCCAATAAATTTTAGATTTCTTAAGTTTTTGATACATGAATTGCATAAATAACATCACTCTAAAACATGGTAAAAAAATTCCTAAAAAGTAACCAACTTATCCAATAAATTTTAAATTTTTTAAATTATTGGTCCATGGAAATATATAAATAACATCACTATAAAACATCCTTGAAAAATCCATAAAAGTGATTAATTTTAAGACCTGAACAACTTTGATGTGAAGGTTGAATCTAAGACATCCCATGAAGTAGATAAACAATAAGAAGTGACGGATTTGATGTGGAGAATGAATATAAATTACTTTTTTTCAGAAGAAAAAATACCAGTCTTTGTTATTCATATGAATCAAAAGACATCTTTTACAATATCAGAATGATGATATTCTGATCCCAAGTCCATGCATCTACCAAAGTAGATATCAATTCAGAGCATCAAAAATGTCAAATACAAATCTGCAATATAAGAGCCAGATCCCAGAACCAACAGCAGCAACTGAGAGATATATACCGCAGCCAAAGCAAATGAAAAAAGTCTGATCATAGCAGACTTTACTCATCATCCCTGATAAACAGGTCAGAAAATACTGATATATATCGAAGATGAACTTCAGACATACAAAATCAAAGCATCGCAGGCTGGCAGGAAGGACTCATCATGGAGTAGCAAGAAGTAATCTATCAGAAGCAGGAACCAATGCTGAAATAAAAAGATATTCAGCTACTCTAAAAGAGATTTAATAATCTTTGATTTACAATCAATCCATCCAAAGTTTCAGAGAAAGAAACAAGGCCCATATCCATCTTCATGCCTTGCTTAGAGAGTTCATCTGCCTGCATGTTATGCTCATGATATGTATGTCTAAAGGTCGCTGGCGGGGCCCTTTGTAGCATAAGTCTAATGTCGCGACACCAGTGCATCAAAGAAGGCACATCAAGTGCAGAATTCCTATTTAACCATGAGATAATAACCAAAGAATCCCCATAAATCAGCTGAATAGGAATACCCATCAGATAGTTGACTTTTAGAATTGCCCAGCAGGCCAATAATTCTGCTCTAGTATTCAAGCTTCTACCATAGCCCATAGAAAAACTGTAAACTACTTACTCCCCGTGCTTTCAAGTAACAAAGACATTACTTTTATAGTTCCTTAAATTTAATAGTTATAATTAAGATTAAATAAATGAAATTATTTTAGGTTTTTGGTTTTGTTTTCTTTTAAAATGACAAAATTCATTATAATTTAGTTGTTAAATTGGTATTAAGAACACTTATTACTATCATTTACCTACAAAAGCCAGTTGGCTTGTTAGTCTTATTAAGGAAAACCATACAATGTTTATGTTAAAGTTACATATATTTTTTTAACAAATTTGAGTAAACAATAGAACAATTTAATGAAATAAATGTATATTATTAATGATTGGTGAATTAAAAAGACAAACAAGAGTTGTGAGCACCTCAATCCATAGTATAAAGTAAGTGAAGCTAAATAAACTCAATATATTTATTTTTGAAGAAGAGAATATAAATAAACATATATGTATTTGTTGGATTATTTGTATTGCTTTGGCATTAGTATTTAATATGATTAATATATGAACTATTTTTTTAAAACAAAATTATTTTGAAAATATGAAATTCAACAATACAATTTTTCATAAAAAATAAAGTTTAATTTTAAATTAAACTTAAATTATAAATCAAATCAATTAAATCATGATTGAAAATTATAATTAACTTTTTTTTATTATAAATAGTAATTGCACGGAAGAGGTGCATTCTACAACCCATTAGGGGAAAGATGTGTAACTCCTTATGTGCTCATCTTAGAGTTGATAAGTGTCTTTTATAAAAAATAATAATAAATTATTAAAAATTACATAACGACTTAAATTCAATTTAAATTATTTAGAATTGCATATATTTAAAACAACATAAATTAGATAAGCTAAAACCATAAACATTGGATTACACATTTCCTAACATTTACACTCTAAAAAAGGGTTTGCACCTTGAGAAATTTTATTCATCTAGGTTCTTAGTAGATCCCCTTTTTTATTTAAAACTAGATTTCCAAATTATTAAATTATATTCATGTTTTTATATGCTTAAAATTTAATTTCAAAAACAATATTAAAATAATAAAAAAATGGAAAATGAAAGAAGATTTTACACTTTCAAATAAGTATAAAATATAAAAATTTCATATTTTGCTTTTTAAAATTAGTTTAAAGATTGCATAAGAAAAGATTATGAATATTAATTGTACTATTTTAATATAAACATATGGATTTGAATTATATAATTTTTTTTGAATAAGTAGGGAATATATATATATGTATGAGAAGCCACACAGTACAACATTCAAGTGAAGAGTATTACATTTTACCATAAATATTTCATGAGATTTCTAAAATTTTCATAATGTATGTAAATTTTGTTTTATTTTCTTATTTCTAACTGATACATGTATCATAAAAATAATTTTTTCAAAACTTTTAAACCAATTAAATTTTAATAAATATAAAAAAAAATAAAATAAACAAAATCAAATTAAAAGTATTTTTCTCAAACTTTAATAATACTTTTGTTTTTGTTTTTACCATAAAACCAAACATCTTGCCTAATCTTTTGATCCCAATGAGTTAATCTACCCATGGCAACGTAAAAGAAAAAAGAAAAAAAAGTTAATGTCACCATTGAAACTAACGTTACATAATTCCAAAGTATGAAGGTAAAGGACTTTAAGTTTATTAGTACATCAAGTATAACTTTTCGCCTCTCGTTGTCAATGGTTGGACTTTCCAAGTAGAAAGAAGTTTCTTCATGCTCACTTTCCCGTGTTGATTTTACACACTATTGGAAATTTCATTTCAGTAAGCAAGGTATGATGAATTCAGAAAGGAACATTTCTTTGACTAAATATAACTACCTTACAATTTCATGTGATTGCAGGAATGCTAACCATAGACTCTAAGATCAAAATTCTTTGTTTAACGAGCATTTATTAGTATAGGTTTAGAGAGTTATTATTATAGTTAATTACCAAAAAATTGATGATGGAGGGAATTAAGTGATGTAAGTAAATCATATTAATATTAATGGGAAAATGGATGTATAGTGAAACTTGTTTGACATTTTACCTTATCGTTTGAGATGGCCTTGTTGGTTGGAAAGTGAAACAATAGCAACATTGGACATGTTGGTGGTTTGTAAGGGGGCATAATTCCATTCCTTCCAAATTCCTCTAGGCCTTGAGTCATTAACATGTTTCCTAGAATGCAAGGAAAATGAGGTTTCGACCAATTACGTTAATGGATGTCTTGATTTCTACCATGACATGCCTAATGTTAGTGCTAGTCTCCTGCTTATGAGATATCCTTGAGTGATTGGGCCTTTCTTCCTCCTTATTTTACATCATGGCTATTGTTTCTACAAATTATTTGAGAACCCAAAACAAGATTCCATCTCTGCGAAACAAATTTTTCCTACTCTTATTATTGGCCAATATCAAGGGGTAAGAGATTTGGAGATGACCTTTCCATCCTTCTCCATTTGAGCTTTGCCTTTCCTTGGCATCACCCTCCATCTCATCAACACTTCAGACGATATGAATTGGAAACTTTGAAATAAAGTCATACTCATTCCTATAATCAAAGGTAATTTTTTGCAAGGTGCGCGGGGGGGGGGGGGGGGGGGGATAGGGTGGATTACCTACGAGGAGTGTTCATATGGCTTACTCTTTCATAGTATCCTTGTGTCCTTGAAATTTGGGGGCCTACACATTGTTCCTTGATCTCTTTCGCTATATGTTTTCCATTCTTCTCACCAAAGGGGAGCCAATACTTTGGACCCATAACTTCCATAAGAGGAAACACTATCTCTTCATTCCTATATTTCTTAGTGCTTTCCAACATTAGAGGTATTATTAACAAAAACTTCACAATTGATCATTTTTGCAAAGAATTAGGACCCACTTTGATATATTAAACCCAAAACTATCACAAAACCTACTTCTCCTCATACTCCATAATCATCATCAAATGTAGATACATAGGTCAATCTAAATGGACAAGATATGGTAATGAACAAACTGAGTGAGAGGAGAGGCACACACAATGATTTGTTTATCTCCATCCTTTCTCCTAATATTCCTCCATGTACCTTGTGTTCATTTACATATACACCACTATATTACAAGTAACAACCTTATCCAATAAATTTAGATTTCTTAGTTTTTAATACATGAATTACATAAATAACATCACTCTTAAACATCCTTGAAAAATCCATAAAAGTAACCAACTTATCCAATAAATTTTAGATTTCTTAAGTTTTTGATACATGAATTACATAAATAACATCACTCTAAAACATCGTCAAAAAAATCCTAAAAAGTAACCAACTTATCCAATAAATTTTAGATTTTTTTAGTTGTTGATACATGAAAATACATAAATAACATCACTATAAAACATCTTTGAAAAATCCATAAAAGTTACTTATCCAATAAATTTTAGATTTCTTAAGTTTTTGATACATGAATTACATATATAACATTACTCTAAAACATCGTAAAAAAATCCTAAAAAGTAACCAACTTATCCAATAAATTTTAAATTTTTTAAATTATTGGTACATGAAAATACATAAATAACATCACTATAAAACATCCTTGAAAAATCCATAAAAGTGATTAATTTTAAGACCCATAAAAGTGATTAATTTTAAGACCTAAACAACTTTGATGTGAAGGTTGAATCTAAGACATCCCATGAAGTAGATACGCAATAAGGAGTGACGAATTTGATGTGGAGAATGAATATAAACTACTTACCGCCCATGCTTTCAAGTAACAAAGACATTAATTTGATGTGGAGAATGAATATAAACTACTTACCGCCCACGCTTTCAAGTAACAAAGACATTAATTCTGTAGTTTCCTAAATTTAATAGTTAGGATTAAGATTAAATAAATGAAATTACTTTAGGTTTTTGGTTTTGTTTTCTTTTTAAAATGATAAAATTAATTATAATTTAATTGTTAAAGTGGTATTGAGAACATGCATTACTATCATTTATCTGCAAAAGCCAGTTGGCTTGTTAGCCTTATTAAAGAAAACCATACAATGTTGATGTTAAAGTTGCATATATTTTTTTAACAAATCTCACTAAACAATAGAACAATTTAATGAAATAAATGTATATTATTAATAATTAGTGAATTAAAAAGACAAATAAGAATTGTGCGCACCTCAATCCATAATATAAAGTAAGTGAAGCTAAATAAATTCAATATATTTATTTTTGAAGAAGAGAATATAAAAAACATATATATATTTGTTGGATTATTTGTATTGCTTTGGCATTAGCATTTAATATGATTAATATATAAATCATTTTTTAAAAACAAAATTATTTTTAAAATATGAAATTCAACAATACAATCAATATAATTTTTCATAAAAAATAAAGTTTAATTTTAAACTTAAATTATAAATCAAATCAATTAATTCATGATTGAAAATTATAATTAACTTATTTTTTTCTATAAATAATAATTGCATGGAAGAGGTGCATTCTACAACCTATTAGGGGAAAGATGTGTAACTCTTTCCGTACTCATCTTATAGAGATGACAAGTGTCTTTTATAAAAAATAATAATAAATTATTAAAAATTACATAAGGACTTAAATTAAATTTAAATTATTTAGAATTGCATATATTTAAAACAACATAAATTAGATAAGCTAAAACCATAAACATTGGATTACACATTTCCTAACATTTACACTCTAAAAAAGGGTTTGCACCTTGAGAGATTTTATTCATCTAGGTTCTTGGTAGATCCCCTATTAGATGGATCTATGTTAGTAAATAATCCAAAACCCATACTATTTTTTAAAAGGAAAAGATATTCAAAATTGGATTTCCAAATTATTAAATTATATTCATGTTTTTATATGCTTAAAAATTAACTTCAAAAACAATATTAAAATAATAATAAAAAGTGGAAAATGAAAGAAGTTTTCACACTTTAAAATAAGTATAAAATATAAAAATCTCATATTTTGCTTTTTAAAATTAGTTTAACGATTGCACAAGAGAAGATTATGAATATTAATTGTACTATTTTAATATAAACATATGGATTTAAGTTATATAATTGTTTTTGAATAAGTAGGGAATATATGTGTGTGAGAAACCACACGAGGAGTATTACACTCGACCATAAATATTTCATAAGATTTCTAAAATTTTCATAATTTACGTAAATTTTGTTTTATTTTTTTATTTCTAACTGAACGTATATCATAAAAATAAAATTTTCAAGGCGTTTAAACCAATTAAAATTTAATAAATAAATAAAAATCAAATTAAGAGTATTTTTCAAAAACTTTAATAATACTTTTGTTTTTTTTACCATAAAACCAAACATCTTGCCTAATCTTTTGATCCCAATGAACTAATCTACCCATGGCAACGTACAAGAAAAAAGAAAAAAAAAAGTTAATGTCACCATTGAAACTAACGTTACATAATTCCAAAGAAGGTAAAGGACTTTAAGTTTATTAGTACATCAACTTCAACTTTTCGCCACTCGTTGTCAATGGTTGGACTTTCCAAGTAGAAAGAAGTTTCTTCATGCTCACTGTCCCGTGTTGATTTTACACACTATTGGAAATTTCATTTCAGTAAGCAAGGTATGATGAATTCAGAAAGGAACATTTCTTTGACTAAATATAACTACCCTACAATTTCATGTGATTGCATGAATGCTAACCATAGACTCTAACATCAAAATTCTTTGTTTTACAAGCATTTATTATTATAGGTTTAGAGAGTTATTATTATAGTTAATTACCAAAAAATTGATGGTGGAGGTAATTAAGTGATGTAAGTAAATCATATTAATTTTAATGGTAGGATTTGACAGACCAATAAAGGAAAATGGATGTATAGTGAAACCTGGAGGTATTGTGAAACTTGTTTGACATTTTACCTTATCGTTTGAGATGGCCTTGTTTGTTGGAAAGTGAAACAATAGCAACATTGGATATATTAGGACAAGGGAAAACACTTCACCCGCCGATTTCCGGAATGTTGGTTTACTTCTCCATGTTGCACCTACCACTTCAGGGAATTTCGGTTTATTTGTCTATATTCCACAGGAATCCTCTTGTTAGATGAGATTTTTTCATAAAAGTATACATCACTGCCCATAATTTCAATGGCTGCTTCAAGTTGCAATTATTTCCACGTTTGGCCCTTATGTTATAGTCGAGTCTTTGTTGCAACTTGCAGAAGTTGGTTAGAAGTTGGTTCCAATTCATCTTTCAAATCAATATTTTTGGATTTTAAAAGTGGTCCTTGCTGAAGTTAAGGATTCTTGATTTGCAATGATTCATATCATTGCTTAAAAATGGTCCTTGCTAAAGTTAAGGATTCTTGACTTGCAATGATTCATATCATTACTTAAAAGTGGTCCTTGCTAAAAGTTAAGGATTCTTGACTTGCAATAATTCATATCATTACTATAATTAGTATAGAAGGTAAAAGTTATGAAAGTTTCTTGTTGTAGAGTTATTATATTGCAAAATTTAAATAAGAAAAATATTTCAAAATAATGATATATCATTTTTTTTAATTAATAATTTTATTATTTTTTATAGTTAATTATTATTATTTTTTTTAAATTTTTATGCTTTAAACAATAAATGCAATTCAAGTACTCAATTTTTCTATTAAATATGGAATAAAGTAATCTAAATGTGGAATAAAGTAGATGAGTGAAAACATATAAATACTGCTAATTCTATTGATGTTGAACATTGATTATGATGATGATTAACATTCACTTAGACCAACTTTTGTCTATCTGACTTTAAGAAGGGTATTATTTGATTTGCTTTAAAATTTTATTCCTATGCTCAAAAAACTTAGAGAGAATCTCTCCTAGCTCACCATAGTTTTGGCAAGTTAAGAGGTTTGAGAGGTTTGTATTGTATCCAATATTATGGAACTCAGATCTAATGTGGGTGTAAGAAGGGCACTCTAAGAGAAATTGATTTTCATCTTCAACGGTCATAGACTCACAAAAATGGAAAACCCTTTCTGCCCACGAAGTCTTAGGAATACACCAATGTCCTATTTTGCTATGGAGCTCATGAGAGTTTGTTCTTATCTTGGCTATATTAATTTTGTTTTTTGAACTAGTTAATACTGCGAGATATTTTTGATCTTCTAGATTATGGTTGATGACCTCCTTACAGTATCTTAATTTTATTTTAACCTCTAATTTTTTCTCGCACCATAGCTTCTCTTTAAACTTAGATGTAATAATATTTTTGACATTATTGATATTATGCAAAGTGTCAATTTCATCAATGCCCCAATGGTTTAACCAAGCTATGTTATCTTTACACCAACCCTGCTTAAGGCATAGTTGGTTTAGACTGGATTTTAAAGTAATTTTAGGAAGTTTTTCATTGGTCATGTTATTTATCTTGTGTTTATACATGAGGTAACTGGTCATAGCCATGCTCTTAATGGGAGAAAGATTCACTTCTATGAGGAGAATAGGATAAGGCGTATTGGTTTTAGTTTTAAGACTATAAGTTATAAAATGGTTCTAGATTTGCTCAATCTTTCTCCAAGATTCTCTAGAAATGTTGCAATCCTATACTCCACATCCATATAAGATAACGAGGATGACAAGAGTTTCAAAGAGGAACTTGTTTTTATCCCACATGACCATCTTGTTTAAATTACAATTGTCTTCAAGACCAAAATAAGCTTTCCACTCTCTGTTAATGCTTTTCTCGATGCTATTTTTCCAATTGAGCTTGTGTAGTTTTATATATATGGCATTGTAAATGTTTTCAATCTAATTTGAGCCGACGTGTTAATTTTTATAATATTTTATTATTTTTTTAAAATAACACATGTCAACTTTAGGATGAGCATGGAAGGAGTTATACATCTTCCCCCTACTTGGGGGTAGAATGCGCCTCTTCGACGCAATAAAATCGTTAAACTTATATTTTTTTTAATCTAGCACATATTGTCAATTCTATTTCAGATCATGCAAAATTGTATTTCATTATTGTTTATTTAATTATATAATTTATATTGAATTTTTAATATTAGTTTTTCTGTATTTTTTATTTATTTATATTCATATAGACAATGTTATTTTGATTTCTTTATTATATTAATTTAGATCATTGATTTGAGTTTTAGTTGTTGTTTATTTATTATATATATATTATATAATTTATATTGAATTTTTAATATTAGTTTTTTTATAAAATACTTTGTTTTATTTTGTATTTGTATGCATATTTATAATGTAATTTTGATTTATTTATTATATTAATTTGGACCATTGATTTGAGTTTTGGAATGTTACTAGAAATAACGAACATAAGAAATAAAATCATATAATGAAACTCATCCAATAAAAATACAAACAAAGGGAACGAACACATAGAAAATAAAGAAATATATGGGAAGGCACTTATTGTTGTACATGTTTTTTGGGTTTTGGATATAGTGAATGGTTTAAGTAATTATTGTTTATTAATTATGGTTGTATTCTAATTTGGGTTAACAACTTAGAGTTTTGGATGTTATAATATATTATTATTTTTAAGATTATGTGTGTAGTGTGAGTCATTAAGCTATGGCCTGTATCTTATAAGTATTGTATTGTAAAGATAAAGATAATACAATGAAATAGAGACAATTTAATAGTTAAAGATATGTGTAAATTATTGTTATTTCTAGTTTTTAAATTTAATTTGATATTTTTATTTTAAGATAAACTTATAAACTCTTAATTATAATGATAGTAAAAAAAAACACAATAAAACAATTATATGAGTTTATGGCCAAGAGCGGAGATGTAAGAATAACAATTACTTTGGAGTGCAGTAGTTGTACCAAATGACAACTAACGTTGTAGTTTCCATTATTAGGTGATCCAATATCATGGTATGTTTACGATAACATGAAAAATGAAATGACCCATAAGTATCTATATATCCTAAGGTCTTAATGTTTTTCTATAATCCTAGAATAAAACAGGGAGTAATCAAATTAAAGGTAAGAAATAAGAAGTTATCATCTTTGACCTTATTTATGTCAATTAAAATAATATTAATATAACCCTTAATGTTTATGTTAATGTAAGAGTAACCAATAACTCGATGAATCCTTAGTGGCCACTAAAAATGTATTTTCCTAAAATCTTCCACTCAGTAAGGGTAATATTTACCATCCAAAGTTGCCTTTCGAGTACTATTTAGTCATAATGTTGGTAACCTCATCGTACTCTAATCCTAATAAAAAAAATCAAGTTCTGTAATGTCATATTACTCTAATAAAATACCCCTTTTCAATTAAAATCGTTAGAGATAGTATCTGTTCTCAAAAAATTTGGGTTTTTTTGGGAGTAAGTTAAACTAGCATGTGTATCAGGTGCAAAGGAATGCCGAGAGGGTCAACATATTTTGCAGTGGCTTTATAAGTATATTATTGTTGGTAATAACTCCCGATTCGATTTATTACATAGCCAAATGCAAATATTTATACAATTCATAAGACGGTTGAGTTTCACCTCCCACCCAGCCTTTTGGGCTTCCTACATCAGTTTTATTTATTTATTTACAAAGTATATAATCCCTATGGATTATATTCTAACAATCCCCCTCTTAATCCGAAGGGGTGTTCGTAAGTCAAAGCATGTTTCCGAATCTTTCAAACTTTTCTCATCCAAGCACTTTGGTGAAGATGTCTGCAATTTGATCATTTGTGGAACAATGTCGAAGATGGACTGTCTTGGCCTCTACATGATGTCGAATCAAATGATACTTTGTGTTGACGTGTTTGGTTCGATCATGGAATCTAGGATTCTTAGCCAGCTTGATTGCAGAAGTATTGTCGACCAACAATGAAGTGGAGTTCTCTTGTTTTTCTTGCAAATCTTCAAGTATCTTCCTGAGCCATACTATTTCTTTCGTTGCTTCAGCTGCAGCCACATATTCTGCTTCTGTTGTTGAATCTGCTGGAACTGACTGTTTGCATGATCTCCATGAGACAGTTGTTGATCCAAGACTCATAGTGTATCCAGAAGTTGATACTCCTGTCTCCTTATCGCCATCAAAATCTGAGTTTGA
>LPNX010420956.1:733686-790594 GCA_001517045.1 Pseudotsuga menziesii | reverse complement strand
AGTCAATTCCTTCTTTCTGTGCATAGCCTTTTGCTACAAGCCTCGCTTTGTGCTTGTCAAGTGAGCCATCTGATTTGTATTTGTTCTTATACACCCACTTACAGCCAATTGGTTTGGTTCCAACTGGAGGGTCAATTAGCTTCCAAGTTCCATTCTTTATGAGTGCATCATACTCATTCTGCATAGCTTCTTTCCACTCAGCTCGAGTAGAAGCTTCTTCAAAGGAAGTTGGTTCAAAGTTAGCAGATAAATTAAATTCACAATCAAATGATACATCCATGTCATCACCTGAATTATCTGCTCCTCCTCCATCTTCATGTCTTTTCGAACTTCTCGTTCCTGTCTTTCCAACTTCATTTGGATGGACACTTTCAAGTGTCTTTGTGGCCCATTTAGGAATCTTCCGTAATGGTCCTAGTTGATTAGCTGGTGGAGCTTCATCATTGATTGAGATTCTTTCAATTATCTCAATCACATCATCCAGTTGAACCTCTTGTTCAAGTGAAGTAGCAAGAACTTCTTCATGCGGGGGAGTTGGTGCTTCATATGGAAATTCCAAAGTTTGATCCAGAATAGGAATCCCCCCTTCAAGGTTTGGAATTTCATATTCATTTTTAGAATAGTTCTTTGGATGAGGATAATTTTCCAAATGGTCAAGCTATCTCTCAATGGACTGGTCATTTTTATTAGTTTCAAGAAAAATGAAATCTCTGGAAATAACAAATTTCTTGTTTACCTCATCATACAAATGGTATGCCTTGGAGTATTCTTCGTACCCCAGGAAAATGCATCTTCTGCTTCGAGCACCAAGCTTGTTTCTTTGCTCCTTCGGAATCAAGGCATAACAGGTGGAACCAAAAACTCTGAGATGCCTGACTGAAGGGATATGGCCAAACCACATTTCATGTGGAGTCTTGTCATTAAGAGCATTTGATGGACATCTATTTCTCAAATATGCTGCACATTTTACTGCATCACCCCAAAACATTAGTTTTACATTCTTGAAAAACATCATAGAGCGAACCATATTCATTATGGTTCTATTCATTCTCTCTACTACACCATTTTTTTGAGGATTGTAGGGAACTGCAGTCTGATGTGCAATTCCATGTTGGCGAAGATAATGTTCAAAAGAATTTGAAGTGTATTCTTTCCCATTATCAATACGAAGTGTACCAATTTTTTATTGTGCTTATTTTTCAATCAATGCATGAAAGTCTTTGAATGTTTGAAATGCTTCTGACTTTGTCTTTAAATAGTAAATCCAGCACATTCGTGAGTAGTCATCAACAAATGTCATAAAGTACTTATTCCCATTTGCTGAAGGAGTTGGCATTGGGCCACATAAATCAGAATGCACTAGTTCTAATTTCCTACTTGCTCTGAAATTAGATTCATGGAATGGCAGCTTACTATGTTTCCCTAATATGCATGCATCACATTTATTCTTCTCTTTAAGAATGGTGGGCAAGCCAAATACACCATTCTTTTTCAACAAGCGAAGACTGTTATAATTTAGATGACCAAATCTTGCATGCCACAATGAGCTAGATGACATATTACCTTCTCCATGCTGAGAGAGGTAGGCATAGTTCTGAAATCTTGCGGATGAACCCTTGAGCTTCAGCAGCTTCCCATCTTCATATCTATTCATGATGACTTGGTTGTCAGAGGACTTTCTTATTTCAACGATTCCATCAAACATGTGGATGGAATGGCCTTGCTGTCGAATCTCCACCAAGGACAGTAGGCTTCTCTGCAACTCTAGAAGATATAGAACGTTCTTCAACAAGAAATCAGGGAATCCAGGCATCTTCAGTCGAATGGTGCCCATTCCCTTTGGTTTAATACTTGACTTATCTGCAAAGTAAACTATGCCATCTATTGTTTCATTCAGTTCTTCAAAACAGTCTTTTGTAAATGTCATGTGTGATGTTGCACCAGTATCAAGCAGCCAACAATCTTTATAAGATGAAAGAGAAGTCATTTCATTAAATCCAAGATTACAATGTGCAACAATACAAGAATCATAAACTTTACTACCATCTTGGTCATCTGTCTTCTAGTTATGCTTGTCTTTGATGGAGTCCCATGAAGCCCAACACTGATCTGATGTGTGCCCAGTTTTTCCACAACGCTTGCACTTTGATCTTTTTCTAGAGTTGTTTCTGCCCCCTCTGCCTCTCTTGCTGCAATCTCCCTTGGAAGGGTCTTTGAACTGATTCTTTGTTTTCTGAACAAAGTCAAGGGATTCTTCGACAGGCTCACTTGATTTCTTGATCTTTCTAGACCATTTTGGATATGTTTCCTTGCCATTGAGGACATCACCAACAATAGGTGCTATAGATTGCATTTTTACAACTATTAATGTAATTTACAATATTGATCTTAATATGAAAAAGAGAAAAACAATAACCTTGTAGGTCTACAGTCTTTGCCAAGGTGTACAATGCAAGTTTATAGCAAATTTATCAGTAGATATAAAATATATCAGTAGATACAAAATATATCACTGTCAGTCATAGACAGGCTTCTTTATATTAGTCACTAGCAATAGTCAGCATAATATACAGCATACAACATTTGCACATATGAGTCTCGATCTTAAACGAGACGCAGCATACAACATTTGCACATATCAGTCTCAGATAGGTATTTATTTCTTCAAAAAACTCAACAGAAGTTAGGGTTCAGGCTCGGTCTTCAACATATATCAGTGCAGCATATATACTTCAACCTCCACGCTGTCTAAGGAGCAGTCATTACACCAACTCAACTTCAACACACGCGGTCTTCACTCTGCTGAAAAATGCTTGAATCGACACTGTCAACAATAGTGCGCAGTCTTCTTTTTCTTCTTAATATCAATCAGATTTTAAAATGTATTGTAGATGCATTGCCAGATTTTACAAAGCAAAATCAACATCCAACTTTTAAGCTATCAAAGGCCAAAAACTTAGGACAGAAACATTACTGCTCTACAATACATAGAGAGACATGATATGCTAAATGGTAATCATGTGCAAGTTCAAAACACGTTTCCAGCTATAAAATTTGAAACATATCGGCTTGTGCGCCGATATATATCAGTCACAACATGGAATTAGGGTTTATTCTGAAAAGGTTTTATAGGAATTTTGGAGGCGAATGAACGCTCGGGTCCTTGAGTATTGTAAATGTGTTACACTCTAATTTCTCCTGGGATGTGTCCTCTCATCATTTCTTCTAATTATATGGAGTCAATTACTCGACAGCACATGTTGTATGTCACTAATCTACTAGATCAAGCAGTAGTGTCGAATCTTGGCAAACCAGCCATAGCAACCTTGGGATATATTTTTCTGCGCAGGTTGCAGCTCACAGCTCCATAGCTCCACACTGGTGTAACAGGTCGCTTCAAATTCTTTTAACAGGTCGCAACTCACAAAATATCAGAGTGAATGGGTCCACCATGCTTCATCTCAGGCAATCACAAGTCGCAGCAATATATATCAATATATATCAATCACCAGTCTTTAATCTTCAACAGTCTCTTCTCCATGTAGGCTTATACATCTCCACACGATTAAGAATATTTCAACATAGCAAGCATCAGTCAGCAATACCATCTCTTCTCCATGCAGCATCACGATAGTCACGACTATCGTTCTCCTTTCAACAACAAATTTATTTAACTCCCATAAATATTACTTCATCCTGTCGTGGATCTGATAGGTATTATATCACTGAGCATACAAGATAGGTAATAGAAAGATTCAAACTTACGCAACATACAGCTCAGTCTTCAATGGGTTTTCAGCAGTCTGCATGTACAAGTATTAGTGCGCCGTATCCTCTGAAGATGATGAGAACAAAGGAGAAGAAATGTTTGGAGGCAATGGGCCACTTTGGAAGAGATCCACGCTGGTCTTCACTCAACAGTCTCCAACGCGAATGAGGGTAGTCTTCAATAGTTTCCAACATGCACCAGTATATCAGTCTTCAATGCAGTATATACATCGCACTCATGTGATGCCAAACAAAAGAAGTTTCAAATGCAGGATATATACTCAACAACGCAGTCACACTGATATACACAAATCGCAGGATAAATTAGGGTTTACCAGGGATATACTCACACTATATCGTAGAGATATACATACTCACACTATATCGCAGCATAAATTAGGGTTTACCAGAGATATACACACAGATAAACAATATACAGCAACAACGAAAACTGAATGGAGATCGTGGTTAAAGCTTAGGGTTAGGCTCTTCATTATACATCAAACTTATGAGAAGAAAACGCAGGTAGGAGGAGTAACGCATACACTGCATGCGACTCGACTGGCATACTGATGGAGCAGCCTGGCAATGGACTGGCAAGCAGAAGGCCAGGAATGGGCAGGCTGGCAACAGGCAGGATTTATGGCAGCGCTCTGATACCACTTGTTGGTAATAACTCCAGATTTGATTTATTACATAGCCAAATGGAAATATTTATACAATTCACAAGACGGTTGAGTTTCACCTCTCGCCCAGCCTTTTGGGCTTCCTAGATTAGTTTTATTTATTTATTTACGAAGTATATAATCCCTACAGATTATATTCTAACAATTATAAGGATATGTGCAATAATAAATGTGTTGGAATATATTTGTGAAGAAAACCATCTTATACAATAGATAACTGCAACAATAAACTAACCATAGTTGATTGCACTAGTCTCCCTATTCTTGCCAGCTTAAGCCCGCTACACAAAAGGTAAAATTCTATACAACTTTTTGTCATAAAATAACATAAGTTTCAAATCTGTAGAGTTCCAAAAATAATTTATTCGTTGTTACTTTGTGTCATGTACAGTTGCATGATCATAATCGAGCACACTGAGTGTCTACCTGGTTGCCATAATATTCTTTTTTTAAATGCCAAATTGAGGTCGATTAGATACACGAACTTCCAGGTGGGGAATGAAGGAAAATCCTTCTAAAACATCACAAACATGTGACATTGTGCACAAGCCACTGTAATCATCTCTCCATTATTTTCATCAAAGAGATCAGAAAAGTTCTTCCTTCCAGCTGCAAGTTCTTCCTTTTATTGTTGCTTCCATATCTAACCATTTTCTAGAAGATTCATTTGGAGGTGCAATTGCATAGGTTGACATCCAGAAATTGGACTTGTTTTTGTTAGATCATGCCAAGTTTCATTTTTGTAGCTCAATTTGTATTACTTATATCTAAGTGGATATGTTAGATCGTTTATATAGGATATTCAATTTTTTAATAGACCTGCATTCTATATAATTCATTTTATAGTTTTAACTTTATTCGTCATCATGATATTACATCAACTGCACACAACCATTATATATATATAAAGTCGGAGTGGGATAATTTTGTAATAATTTTTCTTTGAATTATTAAAAATCACAGTTTCCATACATGTGAAACTCTTTTTCAAACATGTGGAATGGATTTGCAACTCTGATAAAAAAATGGAGCAAAAATACTCGAATCAAAATTATGAAAATTGGATCATGCAAAACTCAATATCTGTTTCAAGTTCATTTTTTTTCCCAAACATGAATCCTTTTCTACAAAATAACCTTGTGGTAGTACAAATAAAATCTGTGCTAATTCAAGACTTCCGTTTAATATGCACTTAATAACCCACCAGATCTGTCGTGTATTCAGTTGTCTCAGAAGTTGAGGAAATTTGATTGTTCTATCTAGGTAAATACCATAACATAATACTGTTATGCATTATTCAAAACTATTATGAAATTTTTTAATGTCATGGAAATTCGATAAACAAAAATATATACATCTATCTAGTACAATTTTGAATTTTATTTTTTCATGTGTTGTAATTTAGTCGATACCATAGTGGGTGGTCATTATGAGACTTGCCAATAGACATAAAATACAAGGTACCACACTTTCATCTCCAACAAAGTATTACAATATTTAAAAAGGCCATATTGTTCCTCATAATCATTATCCATTAGAGAGATGGATACTATCGATAATTTAATCAAATCTATTGCGGTTCCATGAATGTATAACTTAAATGTTTAAGAATATCTTCCTAATCCAAGACTTTAATAATATATTGGATCTAAGCGTGCTCTCCCACAGCTTTTGATTCTGGTATATAGTGATAGATAGTTTTATTGGGAAATGTTGGACTGTAAACATAAAAATTCAGGCCACAAGTTCAAACTGATATACTGAACAAGAACAATATGTGATAAAATAAAATCATGAGAAGCAGAACAAAGACAAAGTATGGACAAGGTAGAATAAAACAAACATCCAATCTCTAAGATGGTCCGATAAAATAATTAGCATGTAGAACATAAGACTTTGAAATGATAAATCCATGCTTGAACTTTATATACATTGATTTACATAACTATGTTAAACGTATCTGAGTTGTATCTTCTCCAACCTGAGAAAAATATGGCAGACCATATTGTTCTCTTTCTAGTATTGTTTTCTTCCAATATCTTTTCCTTGGCCCTTTATTGGACAAGGAAAGCATGACACATAGATGATGTCTTGTCCTGGGACTAACTATGATCATGTCAGTGATGTGGCTAGTTATAGTATTTATCTAATGCTACAAGAGTTGACTGTATGAAATTTTGCTAGAATGAGATCATGTATGATTTAATTCTCTTGCAAGGAAAGTGCAGCATGGACTTCCTGCAAAAACATGAAAAAGAGAGAATTAATGATCTTTCTTGTAGAATTTTTGGAAAAACCAAACATGTCATCAAGTGAATATTTGTTAAAAAATACCTGAGTAGTTGTTGATAGTTGAGGGAAAGTAAAGTGTCCTTGAGGGCAATCCATTTTGGAGGCTTGATGATCATCAATCCTGGATGATGACAAATTTGTAGGAATGGTGGTATCTACAAGCATGAAGGAAACAAACTTGAAGGTGAATTCAATGAAAACAACAAGGAAAAAACCATGAATAAAAGAAATACACAATATGTAATAAAGAAAAAAAATGGAAGGAAACATTAGAGGAAATTTCAACTCAAAATGGGCCTTTTAACTTTAATTCAAATTCCATGTCATCATGTGTTAGCCAATGAAATTGATTTAAATTTGAAATACCGTATAGGTCTTAAACACTTTTTTAATATAAATTTGGGGATAGGTATCATAAAAAAAAAATACTTTTTTTGTTTGTATTTTCGACATATCTCCCCGTGTGTTTACTCAAATTTCGATCAGGAGAGCTCCTTGGATGCGGAATTAAATTTTGCATCCAACAAGTACCCACTTGGCATACTTTTGATAGACCCCACAACCCCAAAATTCCATATCTAACGAGTACCCACTCAGCATACTTTTGATGGACCCGCAACCCCAAAAACAAGAAATACTTGAAAAAACGTGATGATGATGATGTCATCATCACGTTTGTTCAGGTATTTCTTGTTTTTGGGGTAGCGGGGCCCGTCAAAAGTATTCCGAGTGGGTACTTGTTGGATGCGAAATTTATTTCCTCATTCAACAAGCTCTCCCGATCGAAATTTGAGTAAAAACATGGGGACATATGTCAAAAATACAAACAAAAAAGTAGTTTTTTTCTTTTCTTCCTCCAAAATTAATAAATATTATTTTGTTATTTTAACTATTATTTTATTAATTCTTTTTAGGAGGCCCATTTTGAGTTGAAATTTCCTCTAATGAAAAATGAAGGTTTAAACATTACTACCATTCTGGAGAAACTAGAGACTCAACGTGAAGCTCAATACCTTTACTTGACGGTTTCAATTTCTTCCCACCAACACCAATCTCATCACCATGTTAAAATTGACCTGATTAGTTGTTGGCAGTTCAGGCAAAGTAAAGTGGCTTTTTGTAACACCCCGGTTTTGACCCCATGGCATTAAATTGCATATGATGTAAATATTGTATTAAATCATTATGTGGAGCTCAAGGAAAAGGCCCCACCATGGGTTTAGTGTTTGATGTTTCGGTGATTAAAATTGATGTTGATGGTTTATGTGCTAGCCAGAAACAATGTGTTTTGAGACATTATGTAAAATGCAAATTAATAAAAATACCACAGCTAGCTATGCGCCGCAACGTTAAAGAGATGGGGGCATGATTTCACAAGGAATATGGAGGGTGAATTATTCAAACCTTGAGCCTATGGGGAAAATACAAATGTCTAAGGTAAAACCCATAAAGTTGTCAACTACTCTCTTTTCCTTTTTGTGCCCAGTCATCTAAAAGTGGTTGAAGAAGTTATCTCCTTGGGATGGGAAAGGCATGGAGGTCAAATTCGATTTTGGGAGGTCACCCATTTTTGGAAAGTGTGTTTTTGACTTGTGGGGCAAGTAAAATCTTGGGAAGGCATGCCCAAGCCATTATGCACCCATGACTTTCATTTCTCACCCATCCTCATGGATTTTTGTCTCCCTCACACAGTAGCAAAAGACTGAGCTCTCTCCTCCACCTTTTGGCTATCGTTTCCTTCCCTTCTCCATACTTAGAATGCATTTTGGGTATTGTTGGGGTGAATGGGAAGGAAGGGGCCACGATTTTGGGGTTTGAGGAGGAAGTTTTTGCCCCTGTGAGAAAGCAGGGAGTTCCCCTCCACGTTTTTCTGCATTTTTCCTATTTTCTCCAAGCTAGGAAACTCATTTTTGGGTTTCTAGCGAGTGGGAGACGAGACACATGAATTTTGGGTGTTGTTGAGTTCATTTTGGCCATGTTAGGGCCATAAATGACTCTAGAAAATCAAATTTCTATCAAAGGTATGTTTTCCCCATTTTATTGTGTTAGTTGTAATTGCAAATCTCATTTTTGGTAATGCCCAGCAAATGGGAGAATAGATCTGTAGTCTGAGGGTTTGATGAGGATGTTTTTACCTCTGTGATGTCACATTCCCAACCCTCCAACTGAAAAAGAGGACGCGACTATACCTTACTAATCAATTGGAGAAACCATGCCCCATGAACATAAAAATGAAGTATAAAATGCATTGGAATAAAATTCATACGTCGATGCAGAATGCAAGCAACATTAATCATAACACATATGCAGAGGTATAAATTCCTAGACATACAGCGGAAGAAATTACATTAGTAACATACATTGACAGCATAATAATTCATCATGTTCATTCATAAAATAATACAGTTGCAAGGATTTAAGCACAAGAATACTTATCTTCAGGAAAGCTTGTCCTGCAACCAGCTATGTCGCTACAATGTTCCACGCAACCATAGGCCAGTGCACTCATCAATATCTCAGCAACACTGCCACCCCCGAGCTAGGCATGATTTCACAAGGGATAAGGAGAAACTAGTAGGCTCACATTTAGCCAAGGATACATAATAGTATATAGTCAAGCCAATGTAGTTGGGTTTATCAGGATGTTAAGAGTTGGAAATGCTAGCTGCTAAACTAGTGGGCTCACTGAAGAGCTAAGGACACTTGCACGAGAGCTAGCCTCACTTATATAACATCCACACACACCAAACACAAGGAATAATCCCCTTGTCTACTACACAGTTCCTCAGGCCATGACTTCCCTTCCAGTGCTATTTAGGGGGTTTAGAGAAGAAAGCTAGCCCTTTATCTCTATCTGTGAGGATCCTACACACACTAGGTTTATCAAGCACACTCTAGCTTCATTTCCACTCCCAAACAGTCCAAAGACCCACAACCACAAAATACACAGCAAATCACAGCTCTGGCATTTGAAAGGAATCACCACAGAGCAAGACTGGAACAACAATTGGGTGATACACAGCTCTGATTGAGAAACTCAACTCCAGAGTCGTTTATGGCCCTAACATGGCCAAAAAAACCCAACAACAAATTCACAACAACCCAAATTCATGGAGAAACACAACCACAATTCCTCTGCCTATGTAGAGGAGAACCACGACCCAATCAGGAGGAGATGGAGACATAAATAGACTTCAAATGTGAAGGGAAATTACACATAGTAAAAATCAAGTAAGGAAGAACACGATGACCTGCCTGAGGTGAATAAAACCAAGCGAACACCTGCGTGAGGAAAAACGAGAGCAGCCCCCTGCGTGAAGGTGGAAACCTGGAATGAAGGAATGACTGGATGGATGGTTCCCTGCCCACATGAGGGAATGAATGCTCCTTCCTCTGGGCTTACGTGTGGGAAAGGACTGATATTCCTACCAACTTCCACAGCTACCCATGCAGACGTCTTCTCAAGGTAATAACTGCCCCCCCCCCCCCCCCCCCAACTAACCCTGGAAATTAATTCTGTGGTTGAATGAGACAAAGGATGGGTGAGTAAGACAAAGAGGGTGGTTGACATCTAGATAGGTTCATCACTTGACACTTGGCCATTTCCCAATGACTCCCTAGGGTTGGACATTCCCACGCCCCCCCCCCCTTAACCTTAGGAAATAATGCCCTTTTCATTGTTGTTGCACCGACATAGCTGGTTGTAGGCCTTTTAATTAATTTTGCATATCTTCATGGTGTCCAACATTATAACATGCCTGGATAGCACAAAATATCATCGACATCGTTGAAACATAATACAAAAATCAATGGTGGGGAATTTTCCTATAGCTCCACACCATGATCCATTACAATATATACATCATATACATTTAATGCAAACGGGGTCAAAAATAAGGTGTTACATGTGAATCCCAAGAATGTTTCTTGAAGATATATTTCCTCATGCTGGGTTGTTTGTCCCAATTTCCATTTCTGTTTTGGTTCTGAGGAACGTTTTGTTCATATCCAACAGTTATGTATGACTATGTTTGATTAAATGGGTTGACTGTGTGTTTGATGCGAGTGTGGATTCACTGGATAAGTCCAAGGAACCCCTGTGTTGCTGGTTAGTTTCCTTAGTAGCCTATAAAACCCAATTTCTTATTGGCTTGGCTGGACAGTCTGTGAAACCCAACGGTGTGTTGGCTTGATTGTGGATGTTTTGGTTTTGGGATATGTGTGAGCCTGTTATTTCCCTAGGTCCTTGTGGAATAATTCCCAACTCGGGGGTGTCAATGATGCTGAGAGATTCATGAGCACACCGGCCTATGGTTGGGTGGAATGTTGCAATGACATAGCTACTTGCAGGAAAACTTCTTTTTGAGATAAGTATTCTTGTGTATTTAATCTCTTCAATCAATTGTTTATGAATTAAAATGAACATGATGAATGCATGAATGAAATAAATGTGTTTGATTCCGCTATAGATTACATTATGCATCTGTGTATGTTTTTATATTAATGCATTTTATTTTTATGTTTATGATCATGGGGCTAGATTGCCCAGTTTGACAACAACAGTGTGTGGGTTGCGTCCTCTCCATCATCGGTATGAGGGGTGGGGACGTGACACTTTTCCATATTGTGAGTACAATACATTTACCATGGCCATATACTATGAGTAAAATACATTTGTATACTAGTTTCCCCCTTGTTATTTTCCTTTTTTTCCATATCACCAATCAAACAACTTGAGATTTCCCTAATACCTAACACACTAGTAGTTAGATAGACAAATCTGACCATCAATATCAACTTCTGATGGTTTTCATGTGCGATGTACATGGGGCGTCCTACTCCTATACTCATACATCTTTGCAAATAAATGAGTAAGATCATCCAATTTATGAGACTAACTAGAAACTAGAGCTGCTATGGATGGATTTTGAGACAAGACAATCTCATACCCATCTCCATATGAGTTCATTATTTTTTCCATCAACTACCAAAACATGGATCATCCACTTGCTCCTCCCCTGCTAGCAGAAGCATATAGATGTATTTATATCATATCAAGTAATTTTTTTCTCTCACCCAAGCCAAATCTAGGGTCTTTGTAATATTTCCCAAACTCTACAAAAAAAACTAGTTTCTTCAATATTCTGCTACCATCTTCCAGATGGCTCTCTATCCATCTATGTAAAAATTAAAGTTGGGACTCCTTGTCTGATCCAACAAGCCTTTAAATTTCAAATCACACTTGAATATATCAATACAAGCTCTACATCATCATCAACTAAGGCACACATCTTGCTATAATAATGCGTTGGATTCCTGTAAGATTACATGAATCAATGCAGGACTAGCGTTGACTCAATCAATTCCTCATGTTGGTCGCAAAATCTCAATTATACATAAAAGTATATAAAAAAGATATAACTTTGTAAAAACATATCATTCTCAAACTTTTAATCACTCCAATACAATATAAATAGCAGTTAAAAAGATAGAGACTTACCAAATGTTAGGATAGGAATGAACAGTTGCAAAATCAATTCCTTCGATTTGGTTATTGGTGATGAAATTTGTCCCAACAGAGAAGCCCATATTGATATCGGTTTTGTATTCTCCATAAAATCCTTCTGAACCATCCTCTAGAATATGGTTTCCATCAATGTATTTCACATGGCTAGTCATCTACTCAATCTATCCATGTTTTCTCATCACAGCCAAAGAACTACCATGTTTACTCATGACGGTCACACAAAATCATTACAAAAATAATTAAGTACTAGAAAGCAGAATTATGAAAAGAACCCTAGCAAAATATCAATATACAAGATCTGTTAACTTTGTTGTTCAACAATAGAAACAAGACCTTAAATACAACATCCTTATTTGAACCTCTGGTTACATTTGTTTTCCACTTTCCAGTTCTTATTCAAAGACAAAATGTGCTAGATGACCTGGATGGTCCTCCTAGAAGGATCACTTTGACAACGAGGCTCATTCTTGAGCTCCCATGTAAATATTGTAGGGTCATCCCTGTAGGCTATTCCAGTGATGTTATTCACTCTAGTCAATAAAGTATGTAAGAAAATGCTTTGCTCAATGCATATTTGATTAGCTTTTGTATGTATATGTATTGCATGCAAATTGGTCTATGTATGTCTATATACACAATGAAAGAAATGTAAGCATGTAATGAAACTGAAACATACATTTATAGAGTTAGTTACTTTAACATGGTTCTTATAGTATCTGTTTACAATGGGATTGGTGAAGAAATCATCAACATAATTGAGATTCTTTCCAGCATTGCAAGCCCATTATACATATTGATCCTTTCCTCCAAAGTTCACACAATTATTTTTGAGGCTAAGCATGAGTTTGATACCTTACTTGTGGGCTTTAGAGACCACAAAGTCTAGAGACTGAACCAAAACAACCCTAAAAATAAAAATAAAAATAAACAATTCCAAGAAATCTAGACACCCAAAAATAAAATCTCAGGAAAAAATGGGTGGAGGCCTTGAAGGCTTGATATAATACAAATTTTCAATCCCCAATGCATAGAATTGAAATACTTGTTCCTCATATACACCAAAAAAATTATGTGGTCCCTTGTATTGGCCATCGTTGAAGGCCCAAGTCATGGAGACATTGAGCCTATGAGATGCAGCTTCTTAAAAAAAAGAGGTAACTTTATTTCTCTATGTTGGATCTATTGTCACAGTCATTAACTAATAAGAGTTGAACCCATTGACAAACAAAGGGCTCCCTGTTGGAGGAGGTATTCGAAGAGCCAACTAGTCGACTAATCGAAGATTAGATCGGCCGCATAAGTTGTGTTGGTTGACTGAACCGACAGGTAGTTACTTGTAACCATTTGTAATCATATATATTAGGCTGTTGAGATAGATGAGAACACAGCTCAGTTCTTGTGTATGTATGGACCCTCATGTAATGCTATAATATAATATGTTACTTCATTACCTAAGCTTGTCTCTTATGTCTATTATTTTTATATGTTTCTATGTGTATTATTGGTAACCTTATGTGATCTGTGAGATTACAACATCGGTAACCTTATGTGATCATTCTAGAAGAAGTACTCTGCAATTGGCACACTTACTATGGGAAAGTATTTCAGAAGACCTGATAGACTCATGAGCAAATCCAAGCACTAGAAAATAGGCGAGGTCTTGAAGAAATAACGAGGAGTACAATACAAGATTAGATTGTACTGGAAACAACAAAATTACATAAACTAGAGAAACAAGCACATCAGTGGGTTCGACAAGCACTACCAAGCCTTGACAAGTTGGACACAATATGCCCACAGATGACGAGACTATTGGAAATAGTAGAATAAAAGGCTCAATTTATGGGGCCCAACATGGACAACATCATATATCTTTCCATCCAGTAGAAAATGTCGACTCTGTCAAGCATCACAACCTTGACTATCAATATCCAAAAAGTTTTACAGAATTGGATAGAGTTTCAGGACCAACTTGGCATTACAGCAGAAACCATTGTGGAAGTATGTGTACAGAAATGACCAACCATCCAACTACACAGTCCATGAAGCCAAAACAAAGTAGAAGTAACTACCTCAAACAGTGTAGTGATTGAGTGCCTCCCCTGTTTCTTCGGGAAGAAGAAAGATTTTGTTCCCGGGGGAGATGTTGGAGGAGCTAGTCGATGAGCCAACTAATCAAAGATTAGGTCGGCCACATAAGTCGCGTTGGTTGACCGAATCAACAGGTAGTTACTTGTAACTCTTTGTAATCATATATATTAGGCTGTTGAGCCAGATGAGAATGAGATTTAGTTCTTGTGTATGTATGGACCCTCATGTAATGCTATAATATGATCTGTTACTTTATTACCTATTCTTGTATCTTGTGTCTTTTATGTTTATATGTTTCTATGTGTATTATTGGTAACCTTATGTGATCTATGAGATTACAACACTCCCATTGACCAAAAACTGGCTTCCCATTGTTTTCACAAACCCACTTTGTCTTACTACAACTTGCTGAAGAAAACAAAGAAAGAACAGACAGGAAAAAATACAAAATCCCATCCTCATTCCATCGCCCATTTGATTTAAAAAAATTGGAGACCTCAGAAAAAAAATACACATTCCCATATTTAGAAGTAAAAACTATTTAATGAGGATCTTTGCATTGGTGAGAAGATCTCCTAAAAATGATTTTTTTTTGAGTCTCAATGAGATAATGGAGAAGGGTATGTAAAGGTCAAGAATCCAAGAACTTAGTCCCCTATATGTGAAGTTGATGATGGCGCAAAGATGAAAGCACATGGTAAGTTGTTGGGGCCTAGAGAATGTTGTTTGAGAATGGAATAACAAATTTCTTTAATGCTCACATGGGAATGCGAATTCTGTCACCACTCAATCTGTCAGTATGGATTATCATTGGTCCTTAACATGAGATTTACATAAAAGTACCTAATCTCAATGTTAAACACCTTCAAATCGAAGAAATGGTTCAAGATATTCATGGCACAACAAGATTTCTATGCTAACTATTATGATCCTAGCTCTCAGACCCCAAAGTAAGCTCGTGCTACTATTGATATGTTGCATCATGTTGTGTGCAAGTCTAAAATAAGAATGTATGGTTGTAATAAGAGGAACACTGTCATGCGAACAAAATTCAAGGAGAAGATAATTGCTCTAGGAGTAGCTGGTTGTGCTGGTCAACATTGCAAACATGGATAGGAAGGAAGGTGAATATCTTGAACATATCATGCAGAGTGTCTAGAATATATCATCAACAATGTGGCCAAGCATGATGACCCACTCTACATGGAGGATTCAACCTAATTCATTCCATTTGGTGTTGCATGATGCAATTCAAATTAGACAAAAAGGGTAAATCCACTTAAAAATAAACACAAATTTCCCCATAGAATCAAGAAAGTTATCTAAAGAAAGTGTATTTGAAAACTACCATGGGATTTTTTCCAGGTTAAGTTAGGGAACCCACTATAGGAAATCCTATGTAGCCATTTTTAACATATAACCCTCTCTAGTAAACCCAAACTTAATCCAACTTACAATTGGCTAGTTCATAAATATCCACCTCCTGAATCCTGGTGGGATTATTGACAACTTTTAGTCCCTGGAAACTAATAAAACCTACAAATGTTAGGCCTTAGGAACCCCCACAAACAACTCACTTTCACTGATAGATGAGGTGCCAATTCTGGACACTTTCTACTGCATAAGTTGCTCTGCATCTCCATAACAATGAAGCATATGATACTTCCACCAAGACTACAAGTTTCCACTTAGAAATTATGGAGACCCTCAATGCTAATTCAAGCATTAAATCAAAACCTATACAGACCTCAGTTGACCTTACATCCTTCTCCCTACTAAATTTGGTGAATCCCACAAAACAAGAGGCAATCTATTGTTGGCCTACTTTTTCTCACTCACGTTACCTATGTTCAATAATAACAAAAAACCAACAAAATACCCAAATACATCGGCCCAATGGAGCAAGCTCAGCCGAAAACACCTGCGAGGTAGGTGCATTCTCATCTGAGATATCTTAATGTGTAATTGCCATAACCATGTTTCTACAATCGACAAGGTATTATAGTCCCTTGGCACGTGGGCAAGGTGCTCGACAGATTCAGAAGGTTGGATTCTTTTACTACTCAATGATGGCACAATAGTGCGACATAGCTAGCATGCGACACAACCTTGTCCTTGACAACTTAATAACTTTTTCAAGTTGTGCGACACAACCGATTATTTAAAAGTAAATGACATTGATGCAACTGTATTATAACCTTAACAATATTTTAACATGAAATGATATCAAGTGCTCGACAATTATTTAACCATCCATTCATTTACTGCTGTTATCAGTATTGTGACATTCATTCAAACAATAACTATAAACAATGCAAGACAATCAAACATTAAACATTCAACCATTCACATTCAACATTCATGCGACATAGGAAATAACATGGAAACTCATATGGAAAAAAGCACCAAGGTGCTCTTCATCTGGCATGAGAAATATATGTCACCTTGCAGTCAGCGACTTACAGAATGTTTTGAGATATGACTATTTAGCTCAAACTCTTCTTGCTCTTATGCTCTTTGGTTTTATTCTCCTATCTACTCCTACTGATCCACACACAACCTAGAATGACTCTTCTACTCTACTATCTATGCACTCAGCTGCATATTGACTCTTTACCAAATGGTTTGCACACTCAATTGCAGATCCGCGGCTCAACAACCTTCTACTACTAGATTCCTCTCTAATTTCTCCACAATAATCCTATTCTTACCAACTCTTAATGAAGCTAACCCTTATACAGAATGGGTTCCTCTTATTTATAGTTTCTAAAAGACCGCCCAGGGTCGACTGAGTACAAATCAGTTATTACAGTCATAAACAACTACAAAATATCTTCTATTACATTAATGACATGCCATACTGACCGTAAAACGTCCTATATTACATTAATTGCAAGCAATAACTAGCCACAAAAATGTCTTTCAATATTCCTGTACATGTCATAACTAGCCGCAAAAATTTCCTTTAGTCTTCCAGCAACTCGAGCTCTTGTAGTATTTCTTGATCTGTACCTATCCATTCTTTACTCTTCTACCTGCCTCTTTAGGTACACTTTTTCCTTCATTGCACCGATTTGCAGCACAACTTTCTCTCTTTTGCACTTTCTTTCCATCCTTTTACTTCTTTTATTCCATTGCACACTCACTTTTACTCTTGCACTTACGCTTCAGGTTCTTCCTTGTGCTATTTCCTAGCCCAATAGGCCCTCAACACTCACATGTGGCTCATCCTAATCCACAAAGAAAACTCATGCTTTTGGTGTAGGTTGTGCAACGAGACCAACCTTGTCCCGAAATTATTTCAAAATGTCCTCTTCTTTGGAAACCTCCTTTACTACTGCCTCTGCTTGCTTCAGTAATTGTTCCACATGACCATAACTGATATCTTCCTATGGTACTTCTTCCAATGACTCGAATAACTGCTGGAGATTGTCCTGTAAAGGCTAAATGAGCCCTGAAACTCTTTCCGCTTCATATTGGTGCATTGTCACCTCATCATTGCTACTCTTCTCCTTGTCATGTAGAGTTTTTACTTCCTACTTTAGCTCGACAACCTTTGGAACCTTCTCTTTAAGTGACAACTTCTTCATGTCTTCCTTGACCGTTGCAATTTTTATCTTAGCCTGTCGCACTTCCTCGGTGAACTTCGTTGTTCTCTCATCTTCCCGAAGCAGTTCCCAAGTCACCGAAACTACTTCTATCATGTTTTTAGATAGTGTCTTGCCCCTCTTAATTTGACCAATAGCCTTAGATGTTGTTGCCATGTGCTCTTAAAACACCTCAGGAGGTGTTCTTGGCTGCTGTTGCACTTGAAGTTCTTCTACCTACTTCATGAGCTCTACTGCAATCCTTAATATTCGACCGACCTTTGCGGCTGCATCTTCATATTCATGGCCTTCTTCCATGGGGAACTCTACGATTGCGCTCTTTATGGCTTCAACTAGAGCAAGCCTGCTTTGTTTGTGCGCCTCAATCTCCTGCTCCTTTTCCCCAAGGAGGAGCTTGCGCTCCTTCTCCTTCCTTGTCTTATTTGTGGCCTAATAAGATAGGGTATTTTCTTTGAGGTGGAGTTCTTTCATAGGTTTAGCTGAATGGCATATATGTCATTCAATGCTAGTTTATGAAAATATAGAATTAGTGTCCCCATTTCCTTGATGACATCATCATACCCCAGCGTTCCTAACTCCAATGCTTGTGCCTTTAATTCGAGCTTGAGGGGAAACAATAATGGAGCGGCTAATTTATCACCAGGATCACCGCCCTATGTCTCAGCCTCGATAATGTTTTTCACTTCATTGATGGCATCTGTGAGCTTATTGACATGTTCAGCAATTTTTTTGGCCACTTGCATCTGTTTTGCACTAAGACCCTCAAAGCTACTCTTTTCTACCTCTGCGACAACATCTACAATTAATCCCATGCCCTGGTTGTCTAAGCTAACTGTATGTGTCATTTTGTCAACTTTTTCGTCTCTTGTGTGCATGTACGCACTCCTATTCCTATGCTTTCCATTGGTTCCACACATCCACATTAGTCGATGTGTCTTCTGCATCATCTTGATCAGAGCCACCATCATTGCCATTGTTGTCTTCATCTTCATCTGAGTGGAGCAACTGGTTATCTTGTGCGTCACCCCATGCATTGTTTGGGTCATCAACTTGGCCATTTCATTGGTTTTCTCCTTGGTTTCCTTCCTGGTCCATTTCTACATCGATCGGGACGCGCCATTCCTCAGGCCAATCCTGGATTATGGTTTACGCATCCTCATCAGACTCATTATAAATGGCGCTGGGTGCGTCTACTTTGCCGGATCCTGACACAGCTCAAGAATAATATTATGGACACTAGGATAAAAGTTTATAAAAGGTGAATACCTTTGGACTATTGCAACTTTAGTTATTGTTGTTGTTTGATTACATTGCATAATGCCTCCCTGTGTAGAAAGATTTTTTATTATTATTGTCCTTCTACTGGATTCGGTCTTCCTTGTCCTCCCAGATGTTCTGATACTTTGCGCATTGGAAAAGTACTGGGACATCCCACGACTGATAATCCACTGGGTCTAACCAAACTGCAAAAGAAATTAAAGTCAGGAGCCAGGAGTAGTAGAATATTTTCTTATGGTCCTCACGCACCTTCTCGACATCCTCTAGCAGTTCGTTCAACAAGTATTGCGAACACTTGAACATCACACCTTCTGCGCACTAATTTGCAAATTCGACTGTCTCGATGGTGCACTTGGTTGGACACATCTTACGCAACAACTTGCAAGATAGAATCTTTGCAGAGAACCTCACTTTGTTGTTAGATATAGAGGAAATCAAGAATCCTCTATTCGCTCCTTGGAGGTAATATTTGTGCTTCATATTCGTTGTATCTTTGTTTGCGTGTATATATTGTGTAGGTTCATGTCCTTGATGCGGCAGACCTGTTATCAATGAAATGAGCTTGACATTAACAAAATATGTCTTGTCGATCCATAGATAGCCTCCATAGAAACATACCAGGAGTTGTTTCACATAGGTACTCTAGGTGCTCTCCTGTGTACTTCAACCAAAATGAGGCATTATCAGCAAGTTCAGTAGGTCCGCGCTTTCTATCCCTCGAGCCTATTGCATTGGCATGACCAACTGTGGGTTAGGAAGTGCAGCTGACATCGTAACCATATAGTTCTTTCACTCTAGGTCTTCTTTGTTAGGATATTTAGACACTTAGGAGTTAGATAAGATCAACTTGTGTAATATATCCATAGGTAAAATTGTGTTTCTTTAGTATGCATTAGTATGCATTTGTAAATATTCTAATCCGACGGGCACGATATGTTCTAGACATAGAGTGATCCAACGGTTCAACTTCTCTTAGATCATACCTACCATTGATCTGTGGCTTAACACCCGATTGGTCTATGATCTCTATTTAAAGAGCATAGAGGGTCCTTGGCTAGTTGATCAATTATGAGAAGCTCATGTAACTTTCTTTCTTTTGCATAATAAATTGCTCCAAGTAGCTATTTGGCTAGGGCCGTGGACTGTTTCCCTCTCGAGGGTTTTAACCATGTGATAAACATTGGTGTATTGATCTGTGATCTGTTTGTGTAAAGTGGTTGTCCTTAGTGTTTGGTCCTTTGGGAGTACCCTTTGTACCCTAACATGGTATCAGAGCTTTTATGAAGAGCCGCTTTCGGTTTTGATCAAGATCTTGAACCGGTGTTGCTGAAAATTTGAAAAGGTTTCTGGTTTTGGATTTTATGTACATTTTTGGCCTATGGGAACTATTCCATTGCATCCAAAGCACCGTTTCCATTAGGAAATATTTTTCGTTTCACCAAAAACCGTTTTCATTTGCTCCAGAAACACCCATTTCAGCAAATCTGAAAGTATAATGTTACACTGACAGATTTGTTTTATTTTTTTTTAAATCTCTCATATTTTATCAGTGTTATTATTAGATCCTTTTGTTTTAGTCTCAGATGGTTGCCTTCCCTGGATGCATATGATATTTGCCATGCACCTTGTGCAATCGCGGCGAATCAGAAATAGTGAGGAAAAGTTTTTTTTCTTATCTTCTAGGCTACGTATGCTCTTTGTCGTGCACTTGTGTGTTCATGGCAAATTAGAAACAACGAGAAAACTTGAAAACATAGAATTTCTGGGGAAGCTAACGAAGATCTAACCCCATTGTGTGGAAAAAGTTTTTTTTGTTTTTGTTTTTCGTTTTTTTTATGATTTGCAAGAAAAGAGAGCAAACACGGAAAACGAGAGAGAAGAGTTATTAAAAAAAAAAAAACCTTTCCTCTTTCCATAGTTTTACGTACCTTTTAAGCTTAGCTCACTTGGTCCAAAGTTGCTTTACACCTTGATAAGTCTTGAGTTTAAATCTTATCAAGCTACTTTTTAGTGCATGCAATTTCTATTTTCAAGTTACTTTATTTTAAAAGTGCATCTCACATTAATAAAATAAAATAAAAGTGAGTCACTTAAGTCTTTTAATTTATTGCCGCACTATTTAAAAGTACATTATTGTAAAAGCGAACCTCACTTATTCTACAAAAGTGATTCACTTGAAAGCAACTTTATTGTAAAGTGATTTTCAAAGGTTGATCTTTGGAAAATGGGTTTTTTTTTTAGTTGGTCAAGTTAATATCTACCACGTCACTATTGGGGACATCTTCAACATTTTCTTTGATCAAGCATAACTTCATCATCCGAAATTCGTTTTAAGTGCCGCTTTTTTTAAAACCGCATATTTTTTCAAGCTCTTTGCATCTAGATAGTTAGTTTCTATTATTTCATCCATTATTTTATAGTATGACCACCCCTTGTGATATTATACTTACAAGTTATAACTATTTCTCATGGAAATCTCGTATGGAGGATGTTCTGCGAAGTAGGGGACTTTTCAGGATAACCTCAGGGAAAGAAACAGAACCCACTGATGATGATAAGAAAATTAAATGGGAAAATAGATGTTATGAAGCTCGTGGATTGATTGGGATGTCAATCTCTACTGATTTGAGATTCCACATATCTGTCATTGATGAACCTGATAAAGCCTGGGAAAAGTTGTAATCTGTGTTTGGTAAACACAATGAAATTCAGGGTTATCAACTTGAGAATGAGTTTCTTTCCTTGAATCCAAATTATTTTTCATGCATTTAAGACTATTTATCTAAGTATAAAACTCTTAGACTATTATGTGTCGAATGCAAGATTAAGAAAGAAGACAAACAATGTATTTATCATATTCTTTCAAAACTTGGACCTGCATATTCTGTTTTTGTATCTACATTCTACTCCATGAAAGAATCCTTGCCAGCAGCTAGCTATCAAGAGCCTAGCCTTGAATCCTTTTGTGATTCCTTAATTAGAGAGCAAGATATGCTCATTCATCTTGGAATAATCAACAATGCAGATATATCTAGGAATGCCTTATTGTCCCAACAGAAAGAAAAGTCCAAGCCTCCCAAGAAACAAAATTCTCTCAATAATAAGCCAAACAACAAGGGTCCCAAACCCTATCAGTCAGCTCCTCCTTTAAAAAATGACAAAGGATCCAAGCAAAGAGGAAAGAAGACTGAGCGTCATTGCAATTTTTGTGGGAAAGATAATCATGATGAATCTAAATGTTTTAAGAAGATGGCATCCTTGAAAGCAGCAATGAAGAAGCACCACATTAGTCTAGATTCGTCTTCAGAATCTAATTCTCATGGACATGCACTTTGTGCTTCTGGTTACTCTTATACCACATCTTCTTCTACTTCAAATGAATGGCTCATTGATTCTGGAGCATCTTATCATATGGCTAAGGATCAAGCCATCTTTTCTACTATGCATGAATGTAACACCAAACAAATATTTGTTGGTGATGATAGATATCTAAGTGTTGTAGGATTTGGAACAGTTTCAGTAGAAAATGGTCATTTCAGTGATGTACTATGTGTTTCAAAAATTTCCTGCAATTTGTTATCAGTCTATCAAATTACTCATTCAGGTGAAGGTAAAACTGTGACATTTACACCTCAGAAGTTGTAATCAAGGATTTTAAGTCCATCAAATGGATGTCAAGTATGCCTTCTTACATGGTGATTTACATGAGAAAATTTACATGGAACAACCTCCTGGATATGTTCAGAATAACTCTAGCCTTGTTTGTCTCCTTAATAAATCCTTATATGGCCTTAAGCAAGCTCCTAGAGCTTCGTATGCCAAAATGGATAGATTTCTCCTTGACACTGGTTTTTCTAGATGCCATTCTGACCCCAATGTCTATACCAAGAAAGTAGGAAACCATCTCATCATACTTTTTCTTTATGTTGATGATCTTATCCTTACTGGTAGTGACCCTAACCTTATAACCCATGTGAAATCCAGTCTTAAGCAAAATTTTGGAATGTCAGACTTAGGACATTTGCATTATTTTCTTGGTCTCCAAGTCTTGCAAACCAAAGAAGGAATCTTTCTTTCCCAGTCTAAGTATGCTTGTGACCTTCTTCGTCGCTTCCACATGGAAGATTGTAAACCAGCCCCTTCTCCCTTCCAGTCTAGATTGAAACTTTTTGCCACTTGTACTTCCCCTGAAGTAGATGCCACCTTGTATCGTCAGCTTGTTGGTAGTCTTTTATACTTGACTCATTCTCGTCCCGACCTTTCCTTTGCCGTTGGTCATGTTTCCCGTTATATGCAAACTCCTCATGAAAGTCATTGGAAAGTAGTAAAAAGAATACTTTGATATATTCAAGGTACAATTCAGTTTGGGATTCATTACAGTACAAGGGGAAAACCTTTGTTGGTTGGTTTGACTGATTCAGATTGGGCCGGTGATCCTGATGATCGAAATTCTACTACAGGTTATGTTTTCAGTATGGGATCTGGACCTATCACTTGGGATTGTAAGAAACAACAAGCTCTTGATCTTTATTTAGCAGAAGTAGAATATCAAGTCGTAGTTAATGCAAGTCAGGAAGCTTTATGGCTTCGACATATTCTTTCAGAGTTTGGATTTGAGCAGCATCAACCTATTCCACTTTGGTGCGACAATCAAAGTGCCATCAAGCTTGCCAAAGATCCAGTTCTACATCAGCACAGCAAACACATTGAGCTACACATGCACTTCATTAGAAATCTTGTTCATGATCGTGTTATTGAAGTGCTCTATTGTCCTATAGATGATCAAGTTGTAGACATCTTCACCAAGTCTCTTATAGAAGCGAAGTTTTCTAAAGTTCAGTCTATGTTAAGAGTTAAGGAATGTGTCCTTAAGGGGGGATAGGCTCTAATGCCTCCTTCCTTCTCCTAATAGTGTCACTTTTGTAAATCCTTCAATCCTATCCCAAGTTTTTCTTAAGGGGGGATGTTAGGATATTTAGACACTTAGGAGTTAGTTAAGATCAACTTGTGTAATATATCCGTTAGGTAAAAGTGTCTTTCTTTAGTATGCATTAGTATGCATTCGTAAATATTCTAATCTGTCAGTCATGATATGTTCTAGACATAGAGTGATCAGACGGTTCAACTTCTCTTAGATCATACATACCATAGATCCATGGCTTAACACCTGATTGGTCTATGATCTCTATTTAAAGAGCATAGAGGGTCCTTGGCTAGTTGATCGATTATGAGAAGCTCATGTAACTTTCTTTCTTTTGCATAATAAATTGCTCCAAGTAGCTATTTGGCTGGGGCCGTGTAATGTTTCCCTCTCGAGGGTTTTAACCATGTGACAAACATTGGTGTATTGATCTGTGATCCGTTTGTGTAAAGCGATTGTTCTTGGTGTTCGGTCCTTTGGGAGTACCTTGTGTACCCTAACATTATTTATTTATTGTATCAGTGTCTTCAAATTACATCTTCACCAGTTTCGATATTATGTTCATCAGTAGTGGCACTCCTGCAGGGATCTGGGGTGCAACCAAGGAGGAGCACGTTTTCAAAAGAAGCTTTACTTCGGGAACCTCTGCTCTTCTTAGCTGAACATAGGGAGGTAACAGGATTCTCTCTTCTACAGTGGCGTTCATGTCTCTACATGGTGGTGACTTTGGTGCTTCCTTAGTAGGTATTTCCTCCATGGGTATGTCCTTAATGGACTTATGCTTCTTGGATGGATTTGGTACCCTGACCTGAGGCCTTGATGATTCAAGAATGTCTCTCTCTGACACAAATGGTCTTGAATCTACAGATGGTATGCTAACTAGTGGATCCTGAATCGGGGCTGTTGCAGGGGTAGAGCTAGAGGTCGAAGCATGGGCCGAACCAGCCATAGGAACTGTCTGTGGTCTCGGTCCCGCCATCATTTCTGGTTCTTCTTCTTGCTACTATACTTCTTCTGATGTGATCTGTTCTACAATTGGGCATGACAAAGCAATAGTAATGTTTGATTTCTCACGGGTAATGGAAAATTCAATAACCATTAGCTTCGACTCTCACAATCATAATCTCTGGTCCGTTCTTCTTCTATTTGTTCATGTAAAAGGATTATTGCCGATGTAGGCTCATATTTATAGGGGCGTGCCCATCCTACATGTGATCATTTGATGACAGACCAATGTCTTTTCAATCACATGGGCTTCCCATTTGATGCATTCCAAAATTAACTCACATACTTGAGTTCTGATATGTACATGTCATGGCAGTTATGCCAATTATGGTGAGGACGACCGATGGGACCAAAAAGAACGTCGTCATTATCCTCATACTTCATATAATTAATAATGCTTTGCTGTTATAACCACCTCAATATTTCTAGGTATCCGTGCTTTAATGGAGTCCAGCTTGTCATTCCCTCTTTTACGACAATTTGCATATTTCTGTCACAGATGTGTGACAGAACAATTTCCTCTTCTCTTTTTCTTCATTTTTTATTTTTATTTTTATTTTTTTATAATACCTTACTCAGGCATGTCGTGGCCATCATAGTCAGGTTTTAATGCAGGAGGATCATGGCATTCCAGCAATGTGACAATTTGGTCACATGCTATGGCATATTTTTGGTTTGTTTTTATGAGTCATAGTTTGTTAGCGGCGGTAGAAATTATGGTGAATCATGACTCCCTGTATGGAGATCAAGCCGTTGGTTGTTTGTTTGTGATAGAGACGTTTTCATGATGCTTTGTAGTTGTTTATTTTCGGTTGCAGGACCACTCAATGTAGGAGTTATAGTTTAGAGAAGTATGAAGGGTTCTTCTCTTCAGTACTAGATTTGAAAATTTGTGGAGAGAAGGACATACCTGCGTCTGGTTCCACTTGTAAATATTTTTGAAAGGGTTGAAGAAGGAGATCTGAACTATGTATTTGCATGTGTGTTTAATAGAAGGATTAGCTGTGTGTTTGTAGTGTTATTAGCCTAGATGTATTTACTGAATTGAGCTGTGTATTTGTGAAGAGCTGACTTCGGGTGTTTTTCTGAACATCTGTGTATTTCTATGAAATTATTGATTCAATTGTTAAATGTTTTCTTGAATGGATGAAATGGGTCGTAGATGCATGCATAGAATGGTTAGGCTTATGAATCTTAGAGATTCGAGGTTGGATTTATCGATTCTCTGATCAAACGACGCGGCATGCATATTTTCTGCCTTAACATGTGTTTGCAGAGAATCAATGGTGAGGATTGAGTCCATAGACAAAGATCTAACGGTCTAGGAGAGATCTGCAATGGAAGTTGCGAGGGTGATAATGGATCTACAAAGATCTATGAGATCCGCATCAAAGAGCAGATCGACGGTCGTGGAGAAGGCCGCAGAGATATGATAGCTGGAAGAATTATGGAGGGAAAATTGCGGGAGGAAATTTGCAGGAGGAAAGTTGCAGGGGAGCAACTTTGAAAGGTTGGTCAGGCATCCCATATCCCGCAACCCACTTGTGGAAATCCTATTGTGGAACCATGGTTGTGGAAACAAAGTTGTGAAAGCAGGATTTTGGGGGGGCAATTTTAGTACATAATTTGGCTAAGGGATAAATTTGGTCATCTTGCTAAGTGTAGGAGCCACCAGATCCTAGAGGTGCCGGTTGGGTTAGCTATGGTTGATCCATCCTGCACCAATTTTGGTATCAGAGTGGGGAAATAATAGTATTTATTTTTGAATATTATGGATTGTTAGTCATTGAGATTGGAATTTTGTTTTCTTGAATGAAAAGCAAGATTGAGATTACTCTTGTAGTACTAATAGATTCAGAAAAAAAAATATATTACTGACAGTAATATTGTGTCCCAAAGTGATTTGTTGTTCCAGGAGATGGAGGTCAGAGTTGGAAGAGGTTGGGGCAGGTGAGGAAGTTATGTTTCCAATGCAAACCTAAGAGAGGAGATAAGAACTCTGAGAGCAAGGCTAGAAGTATTAGAGGCTTGTAGACATCATGAGAACACTAGAGACACAAGTGATGAAGAGGTACCTGAAGAGGAGGAGTAGACAACTGCTGAAAATCCTGAGGTAAAAACACTAAAATCAATCTTTGGTGTAGGTTCTAGCTCAAGAGAAGATGTGCCATTCTATAGTGGAATCTTGAATCCAGAAGAACTGATTGACTAGATCAATTCTATGAACAAGCACTTAGATTTTGCTGAAGTGAAGGAGAACAAGCAAGTTGGATTTGCTGTCACTAGGTTAAGAGGGCATGCATCCTTGTGGTGGGATGGTGTGCAAGAGGAGAGAATCTTGAGGAACAAAGCAAGGATCAATAGTTGGAGTAGAATGACAACTAAGTTGAGAGGTAAATTTCTTCCTCAATATTATAAGTTAGTTTTGTTTAGGAAACTGCAAAATCTTTAAAAAAATCAATGATAGTTAGGGAATTTACTGAATAATTCTATAAGGTGAATATTAGATTAGGTCATATAGAGGATACACCTAAGAAAGTTTCTAGGTATGTAAATAGTCTAAGATTTGATATACAAGATGAACTAAGTTTGTTGTCATTAAGATATGTTGAAGAAGCATATCAAGTTGCTTTGAAAGCTGAGGAGAAGTAAAGGAGGAAGCAGAGTCAGAAAGAAAAGGTAAGAGGTTCTGGAGGAAGGGAACAACAACATAAGGGTGAAGCTAGCAGTTCAAACCAACAAGTACAACCTGATAGAAACAATGAGAACAGAGGTGGAATGAATTCTTAAAGAGGAAGAGGCAGAGGAAGAGGTCAACCAGTGAGGTGTTACACATGTGGATAGATAGGTAATATCTCATGGGACAATCTAGAAAATGTTTCCAGACAGAGAGGAGCACAAGTAGTGCAAGTTGAACTTGAAGCTCCAAAGGAATTAGAGGTATCTAAGAATTACCCTGAACAAGGTGAAGCCTTGTAGATGAGGAAAGTAATTGATGAGTCAGTCCAAAGGAGGAGCCTATTTAAGAACATTTGTAAGGTTGATGGTAAGTGTTGTAAATTAATTGTTGATAGTGGTAGTACAGATAATTTGGTGTCTACAGAGATGGTGGAAAAACTAAAGTTGAGGAGGACAATACATCTAGAACCCTACAGGGCTGCATGGCTGCAGAAAGGTCATCAAGTTCTTGTGAGAGAAAAATGCCAGGTAAAGTTTTAGATTGGAAGCTATCAGGATGAGGTAATATGTGACATTATTGACATGGGTGATTGTCACGTTTTATTTGGTAGACCTTGGAATTTCGATAGGCAAGCAGTGTATGAGGGCAAGAGGAATGTATATTCCTTTGAAATGAATGAGAAGAAGCATAATTCATCCATTCAAGGGTAGGAAAGAAGAGCCTAATAATGAGTTGTTGATGATGACGGATAAGAAAATGGTGACTGATTGGAAAGATGAATCAAATGCTAATGAGCGTGAATTGACTAACATGGTGTGCAGTGGTTGGATGAAGGACCAAATAGATCAACAAGAAATGTCCAATGTAAGTATGGCATTGATGGAGGAAGCACAGTATAAAGTTATTAACAATAATGAGAAGTGTATGGTTACTGAAATTACCAAGGATAGTGATGTGACAGTAACAAGCAGAAGGGAAGAAGGCCAAAGATTTCAAGTAGAGAATTCTTGGATATCATGGATCACTATGCTAATAAGTTTTATATTTGTTGTTGTAATAGGGAGGTTGAATTATATATATGCAGATGAAGGTGATTTTGTTGACAATTTGTTTACAGGTCAGAGGAAAGAGGATTTTGATTATTTAATGAATTCTGAACATATGTTGGAACTAAAGGACGTGTTACCAACACCGTGCTGGAAAAAATGGCTGAAGGGACTGTTCAAAATGAGAACACTGCCCAAGTCTGTATCTTGGGTCTTTGCTGCAAGCTTACAGAAACACAACAGAAAGGGAGCTGATGGATAAGAGCCCATGAAAAGTTTCAAGCTGGGGAGTCTGATGCATGAGCATCGTGGCATGCCACCAATGTGACAAGTTGGTCACATGCAGTGGAATATTTTTGGTTTGTTTGTTTTGATGAGTCAAATTTGTTAGCAACAGTAGGAATTATGGTGGATCATGACTCCCTGCATGGAGATCAAGCCGTAGGTTGCTTGTTTGTGACGGAGACATTTTCATGATGCTTTGTAGTTGTTTATTTTCTGCTGCAGGACCACTTAGTGTAGCAATTACACTTTATATTAAAAGGAAGTTTAGAGAAGTATGAAGGGTTCTGGTCTTCAGTATTAGATTTGCAAATTTGCGGAGAGAAGGAAAGACATGCGTCTGGTTCCGCTTGTAAATATTTTGAAAGGGCTGAAGAAGGAGATCCAAATTATGTGTTTGCATGTGCGCTTAATATAAGGATTAGATGTATGTTTGCAGTGTTATTAGCCTAAATGTATTTACTGATTTGAGCTGTGTATTGATGAAGATCCAACTTTGATGGTTTTTTGAACATCTATGTATTTCTGTGAAATTATTGATTCAAGGGTTAAATTATTGCTTGAATGGATGAAATAGGTTGTATATGCATGCATAGAAGGGTTAGGATAATGAATCTTAGAGATTCCAGGATGGATTGATTGATTCTCTCATCAATTGGTGCAGCATGCAAATTTTCTTCGTTAACAAGTTTTTGCAGAGAATGAATGATGGGGATTGAGTCTGCAGACGAATATCTGAGCCAGATAATAACTGTTTTGTAAATCATATATATTAGGTTGTTGAGCCAGATAAGAACTTGTTTCAGTTCTCTATATTGTATGGACCCTTTCACTATAATATAATATGTTATTCTAACTATGTTCTTGTCTCTTGTCTTTGTTGTATTTGTATGTTTTTAATGTGTATTATTGGTAACCCTATGTGATCTATGAGATTACAACATTGGTTTCGTTGCTGGTAGTATATATCTGAGATGAATATAAGCAGATGATATCAAAACAAGAGATAAAGGATTGGTGGGAGTGTAAGTTAACAAATTATTTGCAAAACTACACACGGAGAAAAAGATTAATGATTTCTCAAGCAAAGGAAAGGTTCTTTATGGAAACCCATGAGAAGTTTGTAGAATCGGTACCCCAGCTCTTGAAAAAAATTTTGGATGAAAAAGCTGAAAGTGACTAAAGACCAATAGCTACTAGAAAAAATGATTCGAGGGGGAAGGACAAACCTGTCAGAGTGGTTTGAAAAGATCACCGACGAATTGTGCGAGGAACAAGCTATATAAGAAAGAACTTTGATGGAAACCATTCAGAATAAATTCTATACAGACCTTACCGAGCAATTCATGTGTTGCTTACTGACCTTGTTGTTCAAGCTCCTGATAGAAAAAGGAGTGGGTCATATTCTTGAACCCCATCCATTACTAACTGGGTGAAGAAACAAAAGAAGTGGGAGAAATACATTACCGAAAGGGAGTGGGAATATTTCCTAAGGAAGTAAATAGAATTATCTGAGCTTTCTAAAGTGTAGGGTATGCTATGGGGGGTAGCTGGTCATATGTTAGGGTAAAGTGGAGAGGATTCTAGTCGACTAAAAAGAGAGACAATCACCAGCGATGAAAAGTCGGCGTACAAATGAAATCGAATGGACAGTGTCACACAAAGGTACAACGGATTTACATAAAATAGGGAGAGATAAGAGGCTACAAAGAAGGGAATAAAGAAGAGAAAGAGCTATAGCACTGGAAAGAAGAATGAATACTAGGGTGGCAGACCAAGAGAGAAATCCACCAGAGTCGGGTCATGACCGATAAGAAGAAGGTGTGGAAGAAGAAGCATCACCTATGGAAGAAGATTTGTGGATAGAGCAGGGAGAAGCTCTCCAAATAGATATTCTCTAGGAAGTAAGAACTCTATCTCCAACAAATACGAGTACCAGGATACAAGCCATTGTCGAAGAGGACCTCAGACTAAGAGCTAGTGAGTTTGGTATATGGAGTCGACTAGATGACGAGATAAATGATGATAATCATCTACTTATCCGTCAACCAGAAGAAAGAAATTGGGTCATGCTTCAAGCGCACCCCTCCAACTAAAGTATCCACTTACTTTACCTGACAGATGAAGGAGCACCCCCCTTGCCAAATACAGCTTTGGAGAATATAGAAAAATTGAACCTGCAGACAAAAAATTGCAGTTGGACATCGACCCTAACCAACTACTTGTCAGAGAAGAAATGAAAAATAAAACAACTGATGAAAACGAGAGTTCTGTCGAGAACAACTCTGCACAAAAAGAAAAAACATTACATCCCACTACCCCCGCCACCGCCACCTCCTCGAGAAGACAGTGACAACGAATCTGACATGGGTCACGAGTCAGCACATATTCCTCTATATGAGGGTGATGAAGACCCTAGACAGCATTGGTTTATCTGCAAGTCAACATGGGAGGCCAACTAGGTTATAGATGAAGATAGACAGATGGCATAGTTCATTGGTGCCTTAAGGAAAATAACATTAACATGGTATATGACCTTTTCTGAAAGAACCCCCCGAGAAACTAAAGCAGAAGTCAAAGCACAACTTTTGTCTTTCTTTAAAACTCTAGATGCAAAACATTTGGAAGATAAGAAATTGAAGACAACATCACAAAAGTCAGGAGAAACTGTGTGCGACTATGACAAATGCTAGAAAGACTTTCTTATCCAATTGGATTATGTAATTGACGAGCAACTATTAATCCAGTGGTTTCTTGCAGGTCTGTCACAAAAAATTCGCCAGCACATAATTCTGGAAACGTTCAAAACATACAAAGAAGCAATTACTAAAGCTCTACAAGTAGAGATGGATGAATATATTCCAGCATACCCCATAGATCATAGACTAGAGGAACAACTTGAGATCATTAGAAAATTGTTAAAAGAGATAAACCTTAAGAGTTAGGATATCTGGTGCATGAAATGCTCAACGACTAGACATTCAAAAGACAATTGTCAGGATATGAGCCGACAAGATGTTTGATTTGTGCAAAGAAAGTTTTTTTGCGACATCTACCAAGAACATGGAGAACACACGACAAAAGATTTCCCATTTAACATGAAAAATCGTAAAGCATCTTGGTGTGCTATCTGTGAAACGAAGAATCATGCCACGACCGGCTGCCATCTAAACCTAAAAAATCGAAAAAAATATCATGCAGTCTACCAGACTAACACAGTCATGTAGAACAATGAGCAATGAAACAATGTGCAAAATGATCAGAATAATCAAAGGTATGAAGGTCGTCAATATGAGCATCGGTTCAACAACTGACGTGGAGGATATGGAGGCTGAGGTCGATTCTCTGGAAATCATGACAACCGACCACGTCAGCCCATCCAATGTTTCACATGTTACAAAGAAGGACACTGATATGTAGAATGTCCATACAAGGACATAATTGACTTAAAATTCTGTACTAGTTGTGGAGTAGGGGATCACTCATTAGTGGATTTACCTACTATTCTTGATAAAATAAATAAGAAGAAAAATGTTAATGTCTTGTCATGTGTGCAAAAACATGATATAATCAATACAACGAATCTGCATATATTAACCCGGCAAGGGACAAAAATTGGGAATGATAATCCACAAATAATCAAAATAAAAGAAAAGAATCATAATCCTGATGCAATTAAAAAAAACAACTGTATAAAGATGCAACAAATGTATTTAGATAATTTTCTCGATAGGAAGAAGAGGACGATAATTGATAAGACACAGTAAAAGAGTTAATACACTTAGTACAAAAAGATAAAATAGTATCTCAATTCATCGAATTATTGTATAAAATAAAACACAACAATAACAATGAAAAACAAACAAAGAATATTTGCAGCCTAAACCAAAAATATAAAAGTGATGCTGACCCACTTGTCGACCTATAAATTGAAGGATACCATGTCCGACAAGTTGTACTCGATTTTGGATCACAGCTAAATATTATGACTCATGACACTTGGGAATAGTTAGGCAGACCTCGACTATACGAGTCAAGAATATACCTGAAATTAGCCAACCAAGGCCTATTTGAACCTATCGAAGTGTGGAAGAATGTCAACATGACAATAAAAGGAATATTGACCAAGGTCAACTTTGAAATTATTGACCCTAAGGATCGGATCCAACTCCTACCCAGCATTAGTAGGTCGACCTTGGGGAAGAAAAATGAAAGCATCGATATCCTTAGACAAAGAAAGAATAAAACTAAAAGGAAATGGACAAAAGGTCATTGTACCTATTCATCCATCCCAAGGAGAACCTTAGACAAAACCTATTGATGAAGAAGTTGACATCCGACAACTATATAAAATACAAAATAATGAAGATTACATAGAACCTAATGTCTACGGTGAACTTTACTTAGGAAACCAAGATTTAGTAGGATACAATTCAGATGCAAAACTATATGATGGGAAGTTAAGAATTACGAAACACAAGCAAGAGGCTGCTGGACTATTCAAAGAGTGTAGAAAAAACCAGTCCAACAATGCTTCTTGGTGTCCATCATCCCAAAAATATTTGAAAAGAAAACTAGGGAATATCCTACCTTAAAACTAGTAAATATAAATAGTACACAAATACCAAGGTTCAAAGAAAGAGAATCACCAGTCATGCATATAGAACAGGTATCCAGAAACATTGGAGAACATGGCTGACTACAAAGCTTAGTGGAAACTTTTATAGGACAAGCTGCTAGATGGTGGGATACCCATCAATCAAAATTGTAGACATGGACAACAGCTTCAACTTTATTCATAGAAATATTTGGAGGGAAAAATTTAACCAATCAAGCCCAAATACCTATGTTCATCCAAGGATAGGATCTAGAATGCCACATAAGGACATGTGAAAAATAATGGAAAATATTTGGGTATAAGGATGAACATACATGGCCACACCTGTTTCCATCAACGCTCTTCGACTTACCAAATAAATGGTACAAAATGGAAGAAGCTCAAGGTGAAACATTCTTATGGCATGAATTCAAAGAGAATTTTATCAAAGATTTCAACTTTATACCAGAAGATGAGAATCTGGTCGAAACAACAAAACAGATCAAAGAATTTATACAACCGATAGAAAACAAAACCCTAAAATACAGCCGACGACAATAAACTGCAATAATATACAAACTGGGACAATACCACAGCCAACAAGACTACATATGGAAAATGAAAATCTGGATGGGAAAATCTTTAGATGGAAGTCAAACCATGCTGAAATAACAAAACCAATTCACACAGTGCTCAAATTCGAGACAACAGATAAAGAAGATATCGACTGAATGACTGCAATAGAATTTCCTGCCACATTTTCACAGTTTAAGGAAGGGAGCTGACCAATCAATGAATCAAAAGCACCAGAATGGCTAGATGCTAAAGTCAAAACTAAATAATTCAACATCTCAAGTGATGACCGACCAAAAATGGAAAAAATTGGAGACTACTGGAATAAAGAACAAACGACAAAAATAGTGAACTTATTAAAAGAGTTTCAGGATGTATTTTCTAGAGATTACAAAGATCTCAAAGGTTTAGTCCATGAAATGGGTGAAATGAAGATCAACATTAAACCTGATATACGACCTGTAAAGAAAAGACCATATAAACTAGCTCATAAATCAAAGAGGTAGTCAAGAAAGAGATTGATAACATGCTTGTTGCAGGTATTATCTACCCTATTGACCAATCAGAATGGGCAAGTCCAATGGTTGTTCAACCAAAGAAACATGATCCAACCAAGATAAGAATTTGTGTTGACTTCAGAGACCTAAATAAAGTTACATTAACAGACCCATTTCCAACTCCTAATGCAGATGAAATCTTAAATGAGGTTGTAGGACATGAATGCTACTTGTTTACAGATGGATTCTCAGGTTATAACCAAGTACCAATAGCCAAATAAGATCATAAAAATACAACATTCGTATGTGAATTTGGCTCATTTGCTTACAGGTGCAGTATTTTCTAGTCTGGTCAAAACATTTCAAGAATATATTTACAAAAAAATGGTAGTATACTTTGATGATTGGACAATATACTCTATGTTAAAAGATCGCTGCAAATGGCTAAGGCTTATGTTGGAACGATGCCGACAAATCCAACTATCTTTAAACATCAAGAAGTGCATATTTTTGACCCGCATAGGGATATTGTTACGACACATTGTCTGCAAAGAAGGCATTAAGGTTGACTTCACAAAAGTAAAAATTATCCTCGAGTTAAAACCACCAGTGAACCCGAAACAAGTCAAAGTATTACTTGGTCATATACGATATTACATAAAATTCATAAGATAATATTCAAACATGACCTACCCACTAGAAGAACTATTAAGAGAAGATAAGGATTTCGACTGGACAGAGGAATGCAATATATCATTTGAGAAACGAAAAAGAAAGCTAGTCAAAGCGCCCATCCTAAGGTTTCCAAACTGGTCGACTAAATTCCATGTACACATTGACACATCAGGCCTAGCAATAGGAGAAATCCTAACTCAACCAGAATACAATAGAATGGACTACCATATAGTTTACAACAACAAAAAATTAAATAAAGCAGAAAGAAACTATTCAACAACAGAAAGAGAAGCATTAGGAATGGTCTTCGCACTACAAAAATATCGACACTACCTACTAGCTAATCCATTTATCTTTTATACCGACCACCGAGCACTAAAATATCTCATAAATAAGCCTTTAAACCATGGGAGAATCTATCGATGGCTACTTCTATTCCAGAAATTTGAATTCGAATTCGTTGTCAGACCAGGAAAATTAAATGTCGGTCCTGACCACTTATCCCGAATTGACATAGGAGAGGAACCAACAGGATTTGAAGATGACTTACCAGATGCACATTTATTTCAAATAGAAGCAGTCCCAGCAGAGTTAGAGGAAATAGCTCAGTTTTTTGAGGATGGAAAAGCACTAGAAGGCATGAGTATGAAGAAGAAACAAAACTTAGCCATGAAAGCTGCACCATATAGTCTCATAAATGGATTCTTATATAAAATGGGTTTGGACGACATCCTCAAAAGGTGTGTACTAGAACATGAAAGAAATAATATTATGTATGAAGCACATTATGGACACGTGGGAGAACATTTTCAAGCAGACACAAATGCCAAGAAAATCCAACAATCAGGGTTATGGTGGCCAACACTTCATAGAGACTGTAAAACGTTTGTAAGCCAATGTGACAGATGTCAACGGCTAGGTCAACCTCTTCCTAGTACAAAAATGCCCTTAATATCAGTAAAATCAAGCTTGACATTTGAAATTTGGGCCATCAACTTCATAGGACCATTTCCCATACCAACAAAAAGAGCAGGTGCAAGGTACATAATAACTACAGTTGAGTATGTAACCAAATGGGTAGAGGCAGAACTAGTCGACACATGTTCCAGTGAGATAGCTGCCAAATTTATCTATGAAAATATCAATACCCGATTTGGATGTCCACTAACCCTAATCACTGACCAGGGAACACACTTTATTAATAAAACTATTAAAACATTAATAGATCAGTTCCAAATCAACCACCATCGGAGTAGAACTTAACACCCTCATTCGAATGGAGCAATTGAAGCATTTAACAAAACATTAACAAAAGGATTAACAAAAATATGTAACACTGACAAAGACGACTAGGATGAAAAGATACCTACAGTACTATGGGCATACAGAATAGCATACAAGCATTCAACTAACCAAACACCGTTTCGACTAGTTTATGGACAAGAAGCAGTAGTCCCGCTACACTTTCGACAACAGACACCTATTATCACAGAGATCTTACATGTCGATGTTGAACAAGGAAGAAAGGACCAACTACTGCAATTAAATAAGCTAGAAGAACACCGACTGATCATGTTACAACATCAAGAAATCCAGAAACAACAACAAAAAGCATGGCATGATTGCAACATCAAAAACAAAAACTTGTCGGTAGGGGACCTGAATTTACTATACAACAGTCGAGTAAAAGGGAAACCCAAAAAGCTACATACATAGTGGATGGGACCCTATGTTGTCGAAGAGTTCATGCCAATGGATCAGTCCGACTAAGGATGTTACAAGGCATAGTATTTTAGAAACTTGTTAATGGTGCCCGACTAAAGAAGTACAGAAACTAAAACAAACCTAAAAAAATATAAAAAAAAGAAAAGAATATAATGACCATAACGGTTAAACAAAGGCTATAAAAATCTGAAAAAAATACAAAAAGAAAAATAGAACTGATATCCATAAAAAGTATGACAAGGAATCAACACTTCGACAACCGACATCACGCCCATAGACATAACACTATCGACTTCTCACATGATCGACATCGACCAACAATCTCGAAAGTCAGATCATGCCTTCATGACTATGAGCGCCAAAATCAAATCACCATTAGCGCAAAATCAAGTGCTCACGCTAAACCATCATGTCCTCCCTTAATACACCCCTCGACAGAAATTTCAAATGCATCAACTATAAATACTTGACCGCAAAAGGATCATTTACAGTATTTCAAACAGAGAGAGCAACTTAGCAACCATAAGACTGAAATCCAAGATTGCTGAAGTAAAGTCAACCAGCAAACCGACAAAATGGCACCTAAACAAACCATAGTTGTAGCTAAGTCTAAGAACTACAAACCACAGAGACACCATTAATAAGGAGACTAAGAAATATTAAGAACGCTAAGGTTCAGGAGAGCTCATGGGAAAAATTGTGGGTCGAGATCAAAGAATGGGCATATTTTGACAAAAGGCCTACTGTAACTACAGAGAAAATAAATCACAGTACTATTGTAAACTACATAAATGCACCATTCATGGAAAGTTTTGGAGGCACAAAGGAAACAATAGTGAAATTCATCATAAGCCGATACCACAATGGTAGATTTTACTTCGAAAAACTAGTCGAGATCTCCAGTGAAGTAATCTATAAATTGACTGGTTTATCAAACCAAGGTGACCTAGTATCAGTTGGCATAAAATAAGGGATGGTAGAGGAACTAACTGGATCATCATCAAGATAGAACTCCAAAGGGATAATGATTAGCCAAATACAAGCCCGAATGCCACAAATTGTGGCTAAAATCATAGCCACTGGGAGTACACCGATAGGTCAAGGAAGCGACCTAAAACTAGATATTTTGGAGGAAGTGGATACCATTGCCGACATAGGGAAAATCTATAGATGGGATGAGTATGTTGCCAACATGCTCAAAGGTATCTGTGAAAAATGCTAGGAATCAGGAGGGATTGTAAGGTTCCCATCCCTTATGATATGGATAGTCATGTACTACTTATGTCCTGTCGGAGACAAAAAGTTTCAAGAACCCACGAAGTTCCATATGTGGAGATTCAAACCGTTTGCTCAAACTAGAACAATGAAGGAATTGACAAAAGGCAAATTTATATTGAAAAACTGGTTCCAACAACTGAAAATCCAAACAACCAGATGGAGGGTGCCCCAAAACAACCCACATACAGTTAGAACTTGACCATACCACGGTGTGGTATATGCAAGGTGCCAAGGCCAAAGAAAAGACTCTCAACTACTACCCAACAATCAAAGAGATCTTTCGGGAGTTAGCTCGACAGTTTGGTACAAAACTGTCGATACCAGCAAAGGCCAAAGAGATAGACCTATCAATAGAGGAGCCACTAACAGACCAAGAAAAAGAAGAATATTATGAGCTTGGATTATACATCAGCACATTTGTGTCGAAGGAGACACCAGCAGGAGACACTAGCTGACTGCAGATTACAATTAAACTATCAACAACATAAAGGGAAGAGACACAGACAGAACAATAGGTAACCAATCTAGTTGAAGAAAGCATCGTCTCGATTCAAGAACAAGGGGGAGAGATAGATACTGAAAACCCTGAGTATGCTATTACCAAAGAAAACATCTGCAAACTATCAAAGGAGATAGCATCCTCAAGGAAAAGGAAAAGAACCTAGGAGTAGGAGCAGGGGAAAGGAAAGCACAAGCTTATCATCACAGAATCATCGAAAGATGAAGATGAATTAGCAGTAATGGCAGTCGACATCATCGAAGACGCCCTTGCGAATAAAATCCCAGTGGAAGCATAGTTCCAAAAATTTGTCAAAGAGGGAGCACAACAAGGTCGACTGAAAAAGGAAAAAAACACAAATACCTCAACAACTGAGAATATTGTTAATCTCATGTCTACACCCCCACCCTCGTCTATGACCAAAATAACAAAAGAAACAATTCTAGAGCCTCCTTCCATAAGCCCAATCGACATATGCAAGAATTCTATGCTAGAAACCCTGAAGCAAAAGGTTCGATTGAGATAGAGACTTCTAGGTGTACATTGAAAAATTGCCTAAGTTACTCACCTCAGTGCAAAAGATCACCATGAAGTGCCCTTTGTTCAAAGTTGGTGGATCTAGACTACCTGCTCCTCAAACTGGACAAGTACCCTAGAGGCTGAGGATTGTTGCATTTTTGAGTTCAACATTTCAAAGAAATATCGACAAGCAAGCAGAGGTTGTTGCAAGTTAGACTACATCCCTCATTCTGACCGACCCCTACCCCCCCCCACTAGCTAGTGAACTGAGAATAAATGAAGAAGAAGAGAACATGGAAGAAATAAACGGAGAAATCAATGATTTTTTCTCCAACCTTCAGGAAGGTTCACCCCCACAAATTCATGACCTGACATTCGACCACATCCCCACCACTCCAACCACATCCAACCATTCACCATCACCATCACCACCAACATCCCCAAACCCAAAACCTACACCCGAACTAGCTGCATCAGAGCCACCTCGACCACAACCATCAATACCGGCAACCTCTGTATTTGGACCCTCTGTACAAAATCAACCAGATACACACCTAGCTGCAGCACTCGTCCAACCGACCCAACCATAAATGTCCTCGACCTCTACAGGACAGCAACCAGACAAGCCATTGCTGAAAAATATGACTCTCACAGGTACATAAGTACAAAAGCAAGCAAACCAACATAAGCACAAAAAAAGAGAGACAGAAATAAGAAGGACCATCCAGCCCAAACGACAAAGGTCCACATCAGTCAACTTGGGTCGACCACTACAGTCGACACAACCAAGCTGAAAGATGGAGATATGGGACAACTTTTGGAAACCCTGGCCATCGAATCAAAGACAAGGAGCGAGAGCAGATGCAAGGAGCTTGACGACAATGAAAGAGAATAAGTCGAGTTCCTAAATAAATGCAGAGAAATTGCGTAGTCTGTGATACCAGGACCAACAGAGGTCGACACCAACAAGCCATTGGAGAAATCCTGTCAACTATTTGAGAATGTGGTGTTGGCACTACAAACATATATGTAGAACACAAAAGAGGAGGAAAAAGAAGAAACAACTCAACTGCTAATGCAGTAGTACACAACTTTCTTTGAAGCATACAGAGTACTGTAAGATCACATGGAGGAGTCGGTCATTACAGAAGGAGTACTCTGGGACTAGCTTGCTCATTATGGGCAAGTCTTCCAATAGATGCAATAGACTTGATAAGACATCCAAGCACTCGAGAAGAGGAAGAGCATGGAGGAAGCACTTAGGAGCGCCATTGAAAATCAAATCGTGCTTGAGACAAACAAACTGCAGAAGCTCAAGTGACAAGCACACCAGTGGGTACAACAGGCAATCCCGAGCTCCGACAAACTAGATATCATCTACCCATAAATGAAACTACTTCTGGAGATGGAAAAAGAAAAACACCAGTTTATAGGTCCCAAAATGGAAAGGATAACAGACCTCTCCATTCAAGAGAAGATGTCGACACTATAAAGTCTAACAACATTAACCATCGACATCCAAAAAGTACTGCAAAGTTGGACAGAATTCCAGCATCAGCTGGCAGTGACAACTAAAGCAATTGTCAAAATTTGTGTACAGAAAAGACGAACTATCAGACTTCACAGCCCATGAAGGTCAAAACATAGAAATAACTACTTAAAGACAGGTAAAGAATTTTTTTTGTACCTCCCTGTTCTTCAGGATGAAGAACAATTTTGTTCCTGGGGGAGATATTGGAGGAGCTATTATGTAAGCCGACTAGAACGATAAACCAACAAAGTCGATCAGTCGACTAATTAGAGATTAGGTCAGCCACATAAGGTCATGTCAGTTAACCAAACCGACAGGTAGTTATTTGTAACTATTTTGTCAATCATATATATTAGGCTGTTGAGCCAGATAAGAACTTGGTTAAGTTCTTTGTATTGTATGGACCCTTTCACTATAATATAATATGTTATTCTACCTATGTTCTTGTCTCTTGTCTCTATTGTATCTGTATGATTTTAATGTGTATTATTGGTAACCCTATGTGATCTATGAGATTACAACAATTAGTTAGTCCTGATATGGAAATCATGCCATGATTTTTTCCTTTTCTTCTCTATGTTTTGACGGAATCCTGCGATGAAGAATTCTTCCTCCATCCGAATGAGCTGCGACAACCTTTGCTCGATAGAATCCACATCTGTTAGCAAAACGATTCTTAATCTCGACACAATATACTCCATCGACACAACAACGTCTTTTCCATACATCCGTTTAAATTGAGTGTTCCCTATCAGTCGCTTACAAGTGGTGTGGTATGCCCATAGCACTGCTGAAACTTTATGATCCCAACCATCTTAGTGTGCATTGCATAATTTGGTTAATGCATTCTCCATAATTTTGTTGAAGGCTTCAACCGTTCCTTTCACCTGAGGATGATAGGGTTTCATTTTCTTATGTTGAATATGGAACTCTGTAGTAAGCTCATCAATCATTTTATTAACAAAATGCGTACCTTGGTCGCTTAGCAGACTTTTCGGGAAACCAAATCTAGTCACCATGTTTCCAAAAAAAAACCTCACCGTAGTCGCAGTGGTACAATATTTTACAGTCGTAGCTTCAGCCCATCTGGTTAAGTAGTCTAGCGTTGTGATAATGTAGCACGTGCCAATCCTTTTTCTTAGTGGACTGATAGGAACACCAAAATTAACACCCCATTTATCAAATGCTTGAAGGGTTAGCGAAATCTCATTGCGGTGTGACGGTTTTCTTGTCCTCTGGCAAACATCATAGCATTGACAAAAGATTTTGGTATCCATATGTATGGTTGGCCACCATAGTCTAGCTTGCAATATCTTCCACATAGTTTCCTTCCAGCGTACTGTTTTCTTGTGACACTGACATGTAGTTCACTTAATAGCCAATGCCATTCATAGTCAAAGACACAACGTCGCAATATTTCATCTGCACCCATATTGTATAAGTGTCTTGTGATCAATGTAAAATCAACGGCTCTGATGACCAAATGTTTCTTCTATACAATGGTGAATCCTTCAAGAGCATAACCTGTGCTCAGGAAGTGGATAATAGCGTTAAACTACTTACTCTGGTCATCCATCATGGTGACCGTAAATAGTTGCACGTCGAGCAAGTTATCCTTTAGACTGGTTGGTTCTTCACCACTTTCTATCCTTGACAGATGATCAGGTCCCACATTCAGTCAACCAATTTTAACAATGACTTCAAAGTCAAATTCTTAAAATAGGAGGAGCCATCGACAGATCTCACCCCCTAAAAATGGCTTGTTGACCTGGTATTTCAATTCCAAACGATCAGTGTACATTTTAAAATGTCCACCCAACAAGTAGTGTTAGAACTTATGCAGCGCATATACCATGGAGAGGCCTTCCAGGTCTGTCGTCGTATAATTTTTCTCTGTCGTCGACAATTTTCTACTAACAAAAGAAATAGGGTGGTCAAGCGCACCGTCACCTATTTCTGTCAAGACTATGCTGAGCACGACAGACGATGCGTTGACATCAACATGGAACTCTTTCTTCCAGTTGGGAAATACCATTATTGGTGAAGTGTCCATCTTTTCTTTTAATTTGTCTAAGCTTTCCTGAAAAGATTCCGCCCACTGGAACTTCACATATTTTTTTAACAGTTTCTCCATAGGTGCACTTATCTCGGCATACCCTTTGATGAACTTCCTGTAGTAGCCCATGTGTCCTAACACTGATCTGAGTTGCGTGAATGATGTAGGTGGTGGAAATTCAAGGATGATTGCAACTTTTGCTGGGTCAAAAAAATTCTATTGTGACATATGACATGTCCCAACAGCACACCAAATGGTGCGCAAAAAATACATTTCTTTGAATTAAATCCAATCTGATACTGGCGACAATGACCCAACATCATGTGTAGAATCTAAATATGGTATCTTACTAGACCAATCACAGTCCAATCATCAAAGTAGACCTCAAGAAATTTATGTATGAAATATTTAAATGCAGAAACTACTATTCTAGAAAAAATAGCAGGTGCATTCTTGAGTCCAAAGGGCATTACCGTATACTGGTAGCATCCCCATTCAGTGACGAAGGTTGTTTTATGTCGATCCTCCTTTGCGATTTTGACTTGGTGATAGCCAGAGAATCCATCGGTGAATTAATACATCTCTTGTCCTCCAACACTTTCCAGTACTTCATATGTGAAAGGTGTTGGGAATGGATCATGCAAGCATGCATCATTCAGCTTCCTTAGGCTGACACAGATACTGACTTCGGCTGTTCTCTTCTTATCCTGGATCACTATAGGGCTGATCCTTTCTAATTCCTGGACAGGTTATTAGAGGAAATTTCAACTCAAAATGGGCCTTTTAACTTTAACTCAAATTCCATGTCATCATGTGTTAGCCAATGAAATTGATTTAAATTTGAAATACCGTATAGGTCTTAAACATTTTTTAAATATAAATTTGGGGATAGGTATCATAAAAAAAACTACTTTTTTGTTTGTATTTTCAACATATCTCCCCGTGTTTTTACTCAAATTTCGATCTAGAGAGCTCGTTGGATGCGGAATCAAATTCCGCATCCAACGAGTTCCCACTCAGCATACTTTCGAAGATACCCCGCTACCCCAAAAACAAGAAATACCTGAAAAAATGTGATGATGACATCATCACATTTTTTCAGGTATTTCTTGTTTTTGGGGTAGCGGGGTCTGTCGAAAGTATGCCGAGTGGGAACTCGTTGGATGCGGAATTTGATTCCGCATCCAACGAGCTCTCTAGACCGAAATTTGAGTAAAAACACGGGGAGATATGTTCATCATCACATTTTTTCAGGTATTTCATGTTTTTGGGGTAGCGGGGTCTGTCGAAAGTATGCCGAGTGGGAACTCGTTGGATGCGGAATTTGATTCCGCATCCAATGAGGAGATATGTCGAAAATACAAACAAAAAAGTAGTTTTTTTCTTTTCTTCCTCCAAAATTAATAAATATTATTTTATTATTTTAACTATTATTTTATTAATTTTTTTAGGAGGCCCATTTTGAGTTGAAATTTACTCTAATTTCAATGATTCCTGCATCGGGCATGCGATCCAATTCAAATTTTACCTTCTCTTAATACCTTGGATTCAACCTATAGGGTCGCTGCTTAAATGGTTTAGCATCTGGTTTTAGGGGTATATTCATCTCTCCCAGGTCGTCGACTATTCCCTTCATCTATGAGAAATTGGTAGGGAATAGGTCCTGAAACACATGCAGCAAGTCTGTGATCTTCGTGACTATCTCCTCATCCCAATCTCCTATATTGGCAAACTTTGGGTTCTTCGGCAATCCAATGTTTACTTTCTTGATTTTTAGCATATTAAGGAACCGGTCGCTTGAAATAACACTGCCTTCTACATCATGCATGCCCTCCAAATATTTTATGTTTATGTTATTCAGATCATCATCCGGTTCTCTAGCCAAATTGTAACAATCCATCCATTGTTGGATAGTCATGCTGCACTAGTGGGAACTTGCTACTTCGACAAGGATTTCAGTGAATATAATGTCCTTAATTGCTTGAAGTGTAGCATCAACTGTCGGTTGCTCATCAAAAAATGCAAAGTTGTACGTGAACTGTGTACCACCTTGTCCCAATCCTGAGTTCATTTTCTCAACTCTAGGGATTTATACCATCTTCTAGGTGTCATTTCCAATGTATGAATGAAAATATTGACTCATTCCTGTCGTGGGTATTCTGCAAATGCTATGCGACACTAATTAATGTGCTCAACAGGGTTTGACAACCTTGTGTACCTATGACTGATGACAATGACTTCTTTATCAAATCTAACTTCCAACAATATTCTGCACTATGTGTTAGAAAAACAGGACTGCAGAGCAATAAGAGCTATACAATTAAATTTATAAACAAGATGCAAAAACACATTAAATGGTACAAAGAGACACAGATATAATGTGGTTCACCCAAACGATGGGCTACATCCACAAACAAATTTGCCAGTCCTTTTATTTCAGTCCAGAAAGATGAAGGGATACACCCTGCAGCAAAACCACTGCACTTCCTCTTCATGCTCTCACAGTCTTTCTTCCAGCACAATACAATGCCCACATCCAGTACAATACAATACTCACATCCAGTACCATACAATACTCACATCCAGTACAATACAGTACTCAGTACCATATCTAGTCTAATTTACAATGGACCCTCCTCAAGCCTTATAAAGGCTTAATCACATGCAATACCATGGGACAATACCATGGGATACAACAAACCATGTGCCCAAACCATGTGCTAGACCTAACCACCTTTGACTCGATCTCAAGTCAAGGTTAACCCTAACAATCCCCCCTTTAGACTTGACTTGGAGTAATCACCAACTCCCCTCAAGTATTTACCGAGGAATCTTACATACACCCCCCTATCACCTAGGTCTATCTCCCAACTTTACCAATGAGTTACTAGGGGTATCCATGCCTTACCAGGTCTTACGGCCATATGCCCATTTACATGCAAACCACTCCATTACATTTTTATGTGCCTTCATGGTGACTAATCACAGCAACTCTACCGCTGCTGCACTTGTTGGACCTTCGATTTGGAAAATTTCTTCTTTTCACCTTCATGCTTTAAGGCCAATAGAAACTGAGAAAGAACTCAATTTCTCTCTGGTTACTCCCTTTGTCAACATGTCTGCAGGATTCTAGCTAGTGTGAATCTTTTCCAGTTTTAACAGTTCTTCATCTAGAAAAGATCTTATGAAGTGGTACTTGAGTTCTATATGTTTAGTTCTTGAATGAAAGACTGAGTTATTTTGCAAGATGAATGGCACTCTGGCTGTCACTGTACAACCTACTATTCTCCTGTTTCTTACCCAATTCTTCCATGAACCTCTGCAACCAAATCATCTCCTTACTAGCCTTTGTAGCTGCAACATACTCTGCTTCCGTTGTTGAAAGTGCAAGAACCTGTTGCAGTTTTAAAATCCAACTTACTACTATTCCACCTACAGTCAACGCATACCCTGTGGTGCTCCTCCTGCTATCTTTATCACTAGCCATATCTGCATCAACATATCCCTGTAGAATAGTGTATGGACCTCCAAAACATAATGCATGAGAAGTGGTACCTCTAAAATACCTGAGAATCCAGTGTACTGCTTTCCAATTCTCTTTACCTGGATTATTCATATACCTGCTCACAACTCCCACTGCGTGTGCAATATCTGGTCTTGTGCACACCATGGCATACATCAAGCTCCCAACTGCTGATGAATAGGGAATCTTGGACATGTAATCTATCTATTCCTATGTCTCTGGACACATATGCTTGCTTAGTTTGAAATGGCTTGCCAAAGGTGTGCTAACTTGTTTTGCATTCTGCATTCTAAACCTCTGCAACACCTTTTCTATGTGCTTACCTTGAGACAATGTCAATTTGCGATTTTTCCTGTCTCTTGTTATTCTCATACCAAGGATTTGCTTTGCAGCACCCAAATCCTTCATCGCAAATGATTTAGCTAGTTTTCTTTTGAGAACATTTATATCCTACATTTTAGACCCTGCAACAAGCATGTCATCCACATACAATAACAAGATAATATATCTTCTGTTATCTAGCCTCTTGAAATAAACACAATGGTCAGAATGACATCTATCATAACCTTGTTCTGTCATAAACTTATCAAATTTTAAATACCACTGCCTTAGAGCTTTCTTTAGGCCATACAAGCTCTTCTTCAACCTGCAAACCAAATTCTCCTTCCCTTCAGGTACCTGCTACTGCTCTTGATTTTCTAGTGCTTTTGGAACTTCATTTTCTTTGATTTCATCAAGCACTGTGTACTCTGTGTTTTCCTTTTCTTCTTTCTTTCCCTGCAACTGATCTTTGTACATGACCTTTTCATTGAATACTACATCTCTACTCCTAATTATTTTTCTATTTTTAAGATCCCATAAGCGATAACCAAAATCATCAATCCCATATCCAATAAAGGTACATTTCTTGGATTTAGCCTCAAGCTTTGTTCTATCATCTTTATCAATATGGACAAATGCTTCACAACCAAAAGTTCTCAGAAATGAGTATTTTACCTGTTTACCTTTCCATGCCTCCTTTGTAATTCCACCATCCAAAGCACTTGAAGGCCCTCTAGTTATTAAATAAACAGTAGTGTTTACAGCATCAACCCAAAACTGTAAGGGCAACCCTACATGCAATCTCATACACCTTGCACGCTCCATGATCATTTTTTTCATCCTTTCGTACACGCCATTTTCTTGGGGTGTTCCAGGGACTGTCTTCTCTCTGCGAATCCCATTATCTAAACAGTAACTGTCAAACTCCTTGCTACAGTACTCACCTCCATTATCAGATCTGAGACATTTCAACCTTTTTCCTATCTCATTCTCAGCCAAAGATTTCCACTTATTAAAAGTATCAAACACATCATATTTCTGTCTAATGCAATAAACCCAAGTTTTTCTAGTTGCATCATCAATAAAAGTAACATAATAACAAGAGCCACCAAGAGATTGTACCTGAGCAGCTCCCCATACATCTGTATGGACAAGCTCTAACTTTTCACTCTTATTTTGTTTCCCAACCTTGAGAAATCTAACTCTCTTCTATTTTCCATAAACACAATTCTCACAAAATTCCAAACTTACCTGCTTCAGATCTGGAAGTAGTTTCCTTGAGTGGAGAATCTACATCCCCTTCTCACTCATGTGGCCAAGCCTATGATGCCACAACGCTGCACCTGTTTCTGTGGAAGCTAACGAGATAGAATAATCAGTGTTATGAGGACATAAATATAACGTACCTATCCTATTTCCTTTTGCAATTACCATTGATCCTTTAGTGACCTTCCACCATGTTTCTCCAAACGTAGACAAACAGCCGCCATCTTCCAACTGCCCTATTGAGATCAGATTTCTTTTCATAGCAGAAATGTGCCTTACATCCTTTAGTAACCAGTCATTTACATTATTTAGTTTGATATGTACCTTACCCTTTCCAACAATTTTACATGGTTCATCATCCCCCAATAACACATGCCCAAAATCACCTTGAACATAATCATAAAAGAATTTCCTATGGGGTGTAGCATGACATGAAGCCCCTGAATCTACTACCTAGTAATCACTCAGTTTTATCTACTGCAGGAATCAAAGCATCTTGTAACACATCACTTGCTACATTTGCTTCCTGGGTAGTCTCTTGCTGCCTCTCACCTTTCTTCTTTGGTGCTTTGCAGTATTTCTTTAGATGTCCTTTCTTACCGCACTTCCAGCATTCTATTTTTCCGAATCTGGACTTAGATCTTCCCTTTTTAGACTTGCTGCGATTTCCTGGGCTCCTTCCTCTTTATTTTTGTCTCCCTCTGCTCTCCATGGTCAACACATTACCTGTTGTCTCACCTGTGCTTTTCCTTTGCATTTCCTCGCTAAGAATAACACTAACAACATCATCAAACTTAAGAGTGCTTGAACTAGGGACAGAGTTACTTACAGCCATGACCAAGCTATTCCAGCTTTCTGGCAATGAGCACAATATTAGAAGAGCCCTAACCTCATCATCAAATTTCACTTTTACAGAACTTAACTGACTGGTAAGTGTATTAAACTCATTTAAATGGTCAGCAATAGATCCACTTTTTGACATCTTCATATTAAATAAATGATTCATTAAAAATACCTTGTTAGAAGATGAGGGTTTTTCGTAGAGCTTACTCAATGCGCTCATCACACCCTTTGTTGTTATTTCTTTCGAAATATTGAAGGCCACCGACGAAGCCAGGCACATCCATATTGTTCCTAGTGCCTTTCTGTCAAGAACCTCCCATTCTTCATCCTTCATAGCCGCTGGCTGTTTTGCTTTTCTGCCCAACGACAGGTACAGATCTTTTTGGTACAGATAGTCCTCCATTTACATCTTCCATAACTGATAGTTTTGGCCTTTAAATTTATTGACCCTAAACTTTCCTTCTTCCGCCATTGCTCCTGCTCAAACCAGGAACCCTTCTTTCCTGTGAGTTTACAAACCAAATAGACCTTTTGGCTCTGATACCAATTGTTAGAAAAACAGGACCACAGAGCAATAAGAGATATACAGTTAAATTTATAAACAATATGCAAAACCACATTAAACAGTACAGAGAGACACAGATATAACATGGTTCACCCAAATGATAGGCTACATCCACAAACAAATTTGCCAGTCCTTTTATTTCAGTCCAGAAAGATGAAGGGATACGCCCTGCAGCAAAACCGCTGCACTTCCTCTTCACGCTCGCGAGAAACATTAACATAATAATGAGTGAGAAAGAAAAATTATCACAAGCAACCACGTATAGACACACAATATACCCTAGAAACCCCATGCGGGGAAAACCAGCACCAACAAAGATCTTCATTACATGGCCATCCAGGCCATCCCGGCCAAGTGAGCTAGTCACCGCTCACCTCCAGGCCTATATACAATGGATCCTCCTCAAGCCTTTATAAGGCTTAATCACATGCAATACCATGGGACAATACCATGGGCTACAACAAACCATGTTCCCAAACCATGTGCTAGACCTAACCACCTTTGACTCGATCTCAAGTCAAGGTTAACCCTAACACTATGGCCATTTTGATATGGATTGCTCAGAATGGGCATAGCCTTCAGTACATAGTTTAACTCAGATAAGTGTTGTGGTTCTGTTATGAGTTTTTCAAATTCAATTAGGAAGGTCACAATATTAGGTAAGCCCCCATATGTGAGTAACTCCCTTAGTTGATTCTCCACTCATCTCACAGACTAGGTAACTTTAGCGCATCTACGCATAGATAATTCATGCAATCTGTTTTGTCAATTCTCCAAGGCCTCTCTTGAATCTGATGTGCATGAACTAGAACTATTTCAGCTCAGGTTTCCATCCCATGTAGGATGTATGTAATCATCTTTTGGGTGCTGATGTTATAGATATGGTCTAGATAATCACCCTTTCCTTCACTGTAGACTGGTTCAACATACCTCTGTTCCTCTAGTGGATCAATGGGCGACACTACCATCATCTCATCATCCTTGTATGAGAGAATCATTTTCTTGAATTTTATAATGGTATGATTATCTATGGCTCAATCTATCCCCATAAGTGTGGGATATGGGTCCATGTCATTGACAATGTTGATGAATTCAAAGTCTACAAATGTGCGCAGCCCCTCAATGTCGACAGGGAATTGACTGAACCTACCAATTGGTAGGACCTTCGCCTAATTTACAAGCCTCAACTAGACAGGAGACCAGTCTAGGCATGGTTTTCCCATGCTTTCCCAAGTTTTTCGTGTTAGAATATTGACGTCCGACCCTAGGTCTAGAACAATATAATCCATGTCATAATCCCCTATTTGTGCATTCATTCTTAACTCGCGCCCCATCTTAAATTATTTTTGACCTAGTTAACCCTTCCTTTAGGTTGCGACTGGACTGGGGTTTCTTCTACCAGTGCTTGTAGTTCTGCGATAACATCTTTATCTTGGACTAGTGCTAAGAAACATGAAAGAAACGACTTGAGCTTACTAACCTTACTCAGAATATGCCTTTGGAATAGCTGCTGGAAGCATATAGGAATCTCCCTGACTTTTGCTAAGGTCGACGATCATTCTGGGTCCACAAAATTTGGTCACACATCCAAAAATAATTATTTATGTTTTTGAACATTGAATGGTACTTTCTTCTGTGCCATGGGTCGTACCCGTAGTTGTTCTTGTGATATATTCTGATCATTGCCAGTTGCAGAAGCTCCTCATGTTACGACAACAACACTCGGCTCTCTTAGCTCAACAATAATCATCTAAACATTCAAGTTAGGATTTGGATTTGGGTTGGGGTTCTACGGGGGTTAGGACCCATGATGGTCCGACCTTTCCACTTTGAGATCAACTAGGGATATTACTCCACATTATGATCCCGCGCTTTGCAATATGAAGAGGTATTTTTAGTTTCATGGAAATCTATAGCATAATAGCCCGACTATCCACAATTATTGCATACAACTTGACCTCTTCCTCTGCCAAATCCTCCTCCTCCTCTACCTCTGAAATTTACACCCCCTCTTCGCTAAGGGCATGGATTCTGTGGTAGGTATTAATTCTGCAGTGCATATTGGTTCTGTGGTGAATATAAAGGCTGATATTCATTATGATACTAGTTTTGTGGGAAAGGTGCAGGCTGGTAGTGCGCTAGTGCCTGTTCATCTTGAACTTGCCCATCATTCTTCATTAGGTAGGTTTCTACTCTCTTCTCCTTTAGGAGATGGTATGCTCTGCAATCCTTTTCATCATGCCCTACTGATTTGCAAAATTTATAGAAAAGGATGGCTGGGTACTTACAATATTCTGTAAATACAAATAGTGCTCGTCATGATTCCCTCTAGTATGGCATATTCGGCACAAGGATAGCCCATGAGTACTCAATGGATTAGGTGCACCCATTGAGATATAGTTCATGTAGGACGAACAATTATCCTTGGTGTGTCCATACTTTGAACATCTTGTGCACCAAAATTCCTCACATGCCTCTTTACCATTCTTGATGTCCTAAAGCTGCACATTCATATTATCCAACTGCGACTAAATCTGCATCATACCTGCACCACCATCTCCGATCAACGAGGATTTCAGCTTGATCGCTAGTTCTAGTGCTTTCGTCTACGACACAATATTCTGTTGCATCAAAGGAGCTTGAATGTGTGGTAGGAGCACAACAATGAAATACTCTTTATGTTTTACATTCGACATATGGAAACTAACTTTTTCCTTCAAATATTTAAACCGTTGATTGAAATCCCATATGGATTCTGTCGATAACTGCTTTATCTCCTCGATCTCAGTGATGCACTACGACTCAAATTTTCGGTTTTCTAAAATCATAAATCATCACGACTCAGTTCTCATCAAGGGTATTATATGGGGTTCTTGCTGGTACTACACTAAAATTCATAAACCAATCTAGCGCATGACCCCACATAGTTGTGATCATCTACACTTTTCTTTGGTATGCACTATGAACTTGGCGAACCATCCAAACAACTTTGCAAAGGAACCAATGATGCTCCATAAATTCTACTCCATTCCCATTGAATGTGGGTAATCTAATATCTTCCCTATCCATTGATTTGGCGTCAGGGTTGTCTAAATAATAATTTAATGAAGGAGGACTCCCTTGCGTACTATTCGTAGTACTAGCACTATCAATATTACAACTCTTTTAGGAGATGAGGCTCTAGACCTTACCTATGGCGATACTCCTGGTGTGATGTAATTGTGTCATGATCTTGGTATCTCTATAGATTCTTTTGCTCCTTCAGAAATTGGGCTATAGTATTCCTCTTCATCGCAAGATCCTTCATATAGTTGCGACTCAACTTCATACTTACTTTCTTTGAACAGACTAGCATTTTGTCTTTCTCCTATTGTCTTTGTTTTTTTCCCTGACCTGAATATTCTTCCACTCCTTAGAAATCCAACCTCTAGCTCAGGTTCTAATTTCCTGGGAACATCCATTAGAGGAAATTTCAACTCAAAATGGGCCTTTTAACTTTAACTCAAATTCCATGTCATTATGTGTTAGCCAATGAAATTGCTTTAAATTTGAAACACCGTATAGGACTTAAACACCTTTTAATATAAATTTGAGGATACGTATCATAAAAAAAAACTACTTTCCTTGTGTTTTTACTCAAATTTCGATTGGGAGAGCTCGTTGGATGGAGAATTAAATTTCCCATCCAACGACTACCCACTCGGCATACTTTTGATGGACCTTGCTACCCCAAAAACAAGAAATTACTGAAAAAAATGTGATGATGACATCATCATCATGTTTTTTCAGGTATTTCTTGTTTTTGGGGTAGCGATTTTTGTCAAAAGTATGTCGAGTGGGTACTTGTTGGATGCAAAATTCAATTCTGCATCAAATGAGCTCTCTCGATCAAAATTTGAGTAAAAACATCTGTAGATATGTCTAAAATACAAACAAAAAAGTATCTTTTTTCTTTTCTTCCTCCAAAATTAATAAATATTATTTTATTATTTTAACTATTATTTTATTAATTTATTTTAGAAGGCCCATTTTGAGTTGAAATTTCCTCTATTGTCATCTCACCATATCCCATTGTCTTTGTAGGTCATCCACAACATATCCCCTCCTCTGGATATGTGACTCAACTACTCAACTGTAAAATACCCTTCTCATATATGAGCATCTTTATCCATGTATTTATAGATAACAAATATCTTCTTCGGGGCCCTTGTAAAAACATTTTTTTAGCCTCACTATATGAGTTTATCGTCTCTACTGCAAACTCAGTAATATATCCCTGCAAAATACTGTCAACCGAAAAATCATCTGCTCTAGGTATGGGGTTACTTACACTGGTTATCTCATGAATCTGCTGAGCACTTCACTCGACCATTTCTCTTCTCTGGAAATTTGTTTGCAAAGTTTCCAATATTGAAAACCACTCATGTAGCATAATAGGAAACTCTGCAAAGAATATCTCATGAATATCAAAGTATATGTATCGGTCTAACCAGTTTTCTTTGCTCAACCGCGATCTTGCGCTCTCTTCTTGTGCGAATGTGAATGTCTTAGACTCCAGCCAATCCTTGATTTCCTTCTATGTCAGATTCCACAACAGTTCCCTCAACTCAAATGATTACGGGTCTTGACAATGAAACCATTTGTTGGCCTACTTTTCCTCACTCATGCAAACTAGGATCAACAACAACAAAAAATGGACAAAACACCCAAAGGCATCGGCCCGACAGAGAAATCTCAGCCGACAAAACCTACGAGGAAGGCAAAGTCTCACCTGAGATATATTAATGTGTAACTTCTAGATCCATGTTTCTGTAGTCGGTGAGGGATTATAGTCCCTTGGTGCATGGCCAAGGCACTCGACAGAGTTGGAAGGTTGGATTATTTTACTTCTTGATAGTGGTGCAACAGTGCGACATAGCCAGCATGCGACACAACCTTGTCCTTGACAACTTAACAACTTTTGCAACTTGTGCAATGTAGTTGATTCCTTAAAAGTAAATGACAGTGATGCAACTGTATTATAACCTTAACAGTATTTTAACATGAAATGATATCAAGTGCTCAACAATGCTTTAACCATCCATTCATTTACTGCTATTATCAGTATTGTGACATTCATTCAAACAATAACTATAAACAATGCAAGATAATCTAACATTCAACATTAATCATTAAAAATTCAACCATTCACATTCAACATTCATGCGACATAGAAAATAACGTGGAAACCCATCTAGGAAAAAGCACCAAGGTTCTCTTCATTTGGCATGAGAAATAGATGGAACCTTGCAGACTACGACTTACATACTGTTTTGAGATATGTCTATTTAGCTCCATATGTTCTTTCTCTCATGCTCTCTAGTTTTATTGTCCCATCTACTCCTACTGATCTACACACAACCTAGATCAAATCTTTTACTCTAGTATCTGTGCACTCGGCTGTAGATTGATTCTTTACAAAATGGTATGTGAACTTAGCTGCAGATCCACGGATGAACAACCTTATACTATCATACTCCTCTATGATTTATCCACAATACTCCTATTCTTACCAACTCTTAATGAAGCTAACCCTTATACAGAGCAGGTTCCTCTTATTTATAGTTTCTAAAAGACCGCGTAGGGTCGAGTAAGTACAAACCAGTTATTACAGTCATAAACAATCACAAAATATATTCTATTACATTAATGATAGGCCATACTGGCCGCAAAATGTCTTGTATTACATTAATCGCATGCCATAACTAGCCACCGAAATGTCTTTCAGTCTGTTTGTTTAGGTCATAACTAGCCACAACAGTTAGATTTTTTATCCTTTTGAGGAGGAGGTATCAAAGGTTTTCTATTTTTCCGGGGTTCCTTTGAAGAGTCAATGGTGGATATAAGAAGAATATTTTCCGGTTTCAAATCGGTATAACTAATAAAATGTTGTCGATGCAAATAGTCCAATCCTATCAAGGTATAGTAAAAAATATTCTTAGCCATTTTCAGAAGCATGCCCTTATAATCATAATAATTAGTCAAAGAAAGAAAATTGTCATAGAAATAATCTTATACCAAACAAACATGTTGTCCATTGGGTCCACTATGTTTGAAATGATCAAGAAATGTGACAATACAATTTATGTCCATGGGACACACATGACAAATTTGGTTGAGAATTGAAATTTCATCCAGCGTCGCCCTTATGTAATTTGGTGCACTTCTTTGAACCTTGAGTGTAACATATTTCTGCATTTTACAAAACAAATTAAATATAGTGTCAAAAGTAGATATTACTCAAACAAATTAAAATAAATGCTTATGGTACCAATAACATCAAATTCTTTGTACCATCATTAAAAAGTGCTCATAATGAATAAGAAAATCAAGTTATTTGAACCATCAATTTCTTTGCACCTAAAATTGAACTTCACAACAGATCAAATCTAGTATGGAAGAAACCTTTCAATGATTCCAACCATCCAAATATTGCATAAGTCCAGATAAAAACAAGACCGTGTGGGATTCTAAATTCTAAATATAAACATAAGGGTGTATTTATGCTTTCTTTTTACCAATCCTAAATGCAATTGAATCTTTTTTTTAATTTTAAATCCAAATTAGCTTTAAAAATTCAAAATATGAGATTGTTTTCAAGGGTTCACAATTGTTGTAGATTGATAGGTAATAACTCTCGATTCAATATTATTCCAATGCTAATGCATTCATTTATACATTCATGTGACGGTTGTGTTTCGCCTTTCGTCCAGCCTTTTCGGCTACCTACTATTCAGATTTATTTATTTATTTACAATATATAATCCCGACGGATTATATTCTAACAATCCCCCTCTTAATCTGAAGGGGTGTTCATAAGTCCGAGCATGTTTCTAAATCTTTCAAACTTTTCTCGTCCAAGCGCTTTGGTGAAGATGTCTGCAATTTGATCATTTGTGGAACAATGTCAAAGATGGACTGTCTTGGCCTCTACATGATGTCGAATCAAATGATACTTTGTGTTGATGTGTTTGGTTCGATCATGGAATCTAGGATTCTTAGCCAGCTTGATTGCAGAAGTATTTTTGACCAATAATGGAGTGGATTTTTCTTGGTTTTCTTGCAAATCTTCAAGTACCTTCCTGAGCCATACTATTTCTTTAGTTGCTTCAGCTGCAGCCACGTATTCTGCTTCTATTGTTGAATTTGCCGGAACTGACTGTTTGCATGATCTCCATGAGACAGCTGCTGATCCAAGACTCATAGTGTATCCAGAT
>LPNX010420956.1:626677-733397 GCA_001517045.1 Pseudotsuga menziesii | reverse complement strand
GGAGATGTCCCATATCTGTCATTTCAAAGATCTTTTTCAAATCTTTCTTTATGGATGCTATATAGCTCTCATTATTCCCTGTCATCAAAAGATCATCTACGTGCACCACAAGATACACAACAGATCTTCCAAATTTCTTTATAAACTGTGTTGCATCATCAAGATCAAAATGTTCGAAATTTAACTTCAAAAGATGCTCTGTTAACTTTTCATACCATGCGCGAGGCACTTGTTTTAGGCCATACAAGGATTTGACAAGCTTCCATACCTTTTGTTCTTTTCCTTTCACAACAAAGCCTTCTAGTTGAGACATAAAGACATTCTCTTTCAAGTCTCCATTCAAGAAAGCAGTCTTCACATCCATTTGATGAACTTTCCATTCTTTCTGAGTAGCTAAAGAGAGTAAGGTACAGATGGTGGCCCATTTTGCTGTAGGAGAGAACGTTTCTTCATAGTCAATTCCTTCCTTCTGTGCATAGCCTTTTGCTAGAAGCCTCGCTTTGTGTTTGTCAAGTGAGCCATTTGATTTGTATTTGTTCTTGTACACCCACTTGCATCCAATTAGTTTGGTTCCAACTGGAGGGTCAACCAGTTTCCAAGTTCCATTTTTTATGAGTGCATCATACTCATTCTGCATAGATTCTTTCCACTCAACTCGAGTAGAAGCTTCTTCAAAGGAAGTTGGTTCAAAGTTAGTAGATAAATTAAATTCACAATCAAATGATACATCCATGTCATCACCTGAATTATCTGCTCCTCCTCCATCTTCATGTCTTTTCAAACTTCTAGTTCCCATCTTTCCAACTTCATCCGGATGGACACTTTCAAGTGTCTTTGTGGCCCATTTAGGAATCTTCCGTGATGGTCCCAGTTGATCAGCTGGTGGTGCTTCATCATTGATTGAGAGTCTTTCAATTCTCTCAATCACATCATCTAGTTGAACCTCTTGTTCAGGTGAAGTAGCAGGAACTTCTTCATGCGGGGGAGTTGGTGCTTCATATGGAAATTCCAAAGGTTTATCTAGAATAGGAATCCCCCCTTCAAGGTTTGGAATTTCGTATTCATTTTCAGAATATGTCTTTGGATGAGGATAACTTTCCAAATGATCAAGCTATCTCTCAATAGACTGATCATTTTTATTAGTCTCAAGAAAAATGACATCTATGGAAATAACAAATTTCTTGTTTACCTCATCATATAGACGTTATGCCTTGGAGTATTCTTCGTACCCCAGGAAAATGCATTTTCTACTTCGAGCACCAAGCTTGTTTCTTTGCTCCTTTGGAATCAAGGCATAACAGGTGGAACCAAAAACTATGAGATGCTTGATTGAAGGGAGATGGCCAAACCACATTTCATGTGGAGTTTTGTTATCAAGAGCATTTGAGGGACTTCTATTTCTCAAATAGGCTGCACATTTTTCTGCATCACCCCAAAACATTAGTTTTACATTCTTGAAAAACATCATTGAGTGAACCATATTCATTATAGTTCTATTCATTCTTTCTACTACACCATTTTGTTGAGGATTGTAGGGAACGGTAGTCTGAAGTGCAATTCCATGTTGGCGAAGATAATCTTCAAAAGCATTTGAAGTGTATTCTTTCCCATTATCAGTACGAAGTGTACCAATTTTTTTATTGTGCTTGTTTTTCTATCAATGCATGAAAGTCTTTGAATGTTTGAAATGCTTCTGCTTTTGTCTTTAAACAGTATATCCAGCACATTCTTGAGTAGTCATCAACAAAGGTCATAAAATACTTATTCCCATGAGCAAAAGGAGTTGGCATTGGGCCACATAAATCAAAATGCACTAATTCTAATTTCCTACTTGATCTGAAATTAGATTCATGGAATGGTAGCTTACTGTTTTTCCCTAATATACATGCATCACATTTGTTCTTCTCTTTGGGAATGGTGGGCAAACCAAATACACCATTCTTTCTCAACAACCGAAGACTTTTATAGTTTAGATGACCAAATCTTGCATGCCACAATGAACTAGATGACAAATTACCTTCTCCATGCTGAGAGAGGTAGGCATAGTTCTGAACTCTTGCAGATGAACCCTTTAGCTTCAACTGCTTCCCATCTTCATATCCAGTCATGATGACTTGGTTGTCAGAGGAATTTCTTATTTCAACAATTCCATCAAACATGTGGATGGAATGGCCTCACTGTCCAATATCCACCAAGGACAGCAAGCTTCTCTACAACTCTGGAAGATAAAGAACATTCTTCAACAAGAAATCAGGGAATCCAGGCATCTTCAGTCGAATGGTGCCCATTCCCTTTGGTTTAATACTTGACTTATCTGGAAAGTAAACTATGCCATCTATTGTTTCATTAAGTTCTTCAAAACAGTCTTTTCTAAATGTCATGTGTGATGTCGCACCAGTATCAAGCATCCAACAATCTTTGTAAGATGAAAGTGAAGTCATTTCATTAATTCCAAGATTACAATGTGCAACAATACAATGAGCAGAATCAGAAGATTTACTAGCATCTTGATTTTTATTATCATCTTTCTTTTGGTTACGCTTATCTTTGATGGAGTCCCACGAAGCCCAACACTAATCTGATGTGTGCCCAGTCTTTCCACAACGCTTGCACTGCAAATCAGATCTTTTGCTGAAGTTGTTTCTGCCCCCTTTGCCTCTCTTGCTACTTTCTCCTTTGGGATGATCTTTGGATTGGTATTTGGTGTGGTTCTTTGCTTTTTGAGCAAAGCAAAGTGATTCTCCAGTAGGCTCGGTTGTCTTCTTACCAAAGGCTTTCTCTCTGTCAGCTATATTTTCTACCAGGGTGTCAAATGTTAGTGATTTGAACTTGTCACTAGCTTGCAATGACTCAAGATAGTTGGAGTGAGTAGGATACAAATATTTTACAAATGTTGGAAGGGAAAGATCTGGTTTCATACTAGAGGCTTGAATCTTTTTGCATGATGGCTTTGATTTCAAAGGCAACTAACATGGGATCATTGTCTTTTACTTCTAAGATGAATAGTTTTAACATTAGTTGAATAACCTCCATTTCAGAGTGTGAATCATACAAATATTTTAATGTTTTTAGTGTTTCAAAACATGATTTTGCAGGCAATATGTGCTGGCTCACCTCCTCACTGACTGTGGCAGTGATTACCGCTAAAGCTTTCTTGTCTTTTGTTCTCCAAATGGCCTTCTCTTTCTCAGATTCTGGAGGTTCTGGGTCTCTGGTTATGGTCTTTCCAGCTTTTGTCTCTATTGTGGTACCTTCGCAAATGCCGTCCCAAAGGTCATTGTAGATGAAGGCATATTTGATCTTCCTCCACCATTCTGAATAAGTGTCTTTGCCAGTGAGAGTGGCACCAACTATAGATGCTATAGATTGCATCTTTTACAACTGTTAGTGTAATTTACAATAATGACAAATAGAAAAAAACAATAACCTTGCAGGTCTACAGTCTCTGCCAAGGTGAATACAATGCAAGCTTCAGGTGAGCATACACAAGCTTCTTCAATATACAAAATATACGAGCTTCAAATACACAATAGCAAGCTTGTAGCAGCACCCATAGAAATGATTTCTCTGGTCAACACACCTAAAAGAATCCACGCAGGCAGCTTCAAGAACTTGCAGCAGCAGAAAAAATTGCTGAGTGGCAATATCCCTAATTGCATGAGTAGTCTCAATGCAATCAACACCAACAAAACAACATATAGATTTCACAAGATTCTTCAATGTATGATATATCAGTCAGCATACATCATTCTTCAATATTCAACATAATATCAGTCAACATATCAATCACAATATATCAGTCAGCATGATATACAACATACATTATTATTCAGCATAAAAGATATATATCACTCACTCTCCATGCAACATATATATCACTCACTCTCCACGCACCATATATACAACTCTCCACACAACATATCTACTGTCAAACACACCAGTCTTCAGCAAGAAAATTAGGGTTCACTCATAAAATTAGGGTTCCCACAGATGGCGCCATCTTCAATATATATCAGTCAATATATTATGCAGTCACGGTCCATTTCAAAAAACGGTTTACCTCCACGCTATTACAACGTTCAATGAAGTCTTCACTAAGCCTTCAATCTTCAAACAATCTCAACAGAGATCTAAGCATGTATACACAATTATTCTCCAACGTAGTATATATATATGATTAGTCTTCACTGACAGCAGCATGTATACACCAGCATGTATACACCATTATTCTCCAATGCAGCCAGCAGTCTCTTCACACAGGACGAGATGGATCATGAATGAATATAGGTTGCCACAGATCGAATGTCAAAGAATTCAGAAGAGTGAAATCTCCCTATGCCGTGTCTACAAAAGGCCAGGAGGGCCTGCGGAAGGATGCCAGCGAGCAAAGGAGCCTCGTAACAGAAACTAAAACCATGAATTGCACCAGTGTCAAAACTACACAGCATGCAGCAAGTTAAGAAACAGAGCATGCATAACAGAGCACAAGAACAGATTGGAAAACCACGCATACGGAGAGTATCTCAATCCATTTTTATTAAGTGAAACTCAGAGAAAACGGTTACAGCAACTGGAGAAGAAATATGATCTGCAATAAATGAACTCTAGTTAGACTATCTGTCTTATTGATTCTCCATTACTTCACGTCTTTCCCTTAATGGAGAATGGATTAACAGCTACACCTAACATTTCCCTAAACAATTCAAATTTGATCTTTCCGAGAGGCTTTGTGAAAATGTCAGCAGTATTTTCACAAGTATTACAATATATGAGATTTATTTCATTGGATTGTAACTTCTCTCTAACAAGATGATACTGAGCATCAACATGCTTTGTCTTTGCATGAAAGATCGGATTATTTGCCAACTTGATTGTACTTTGGTTATCACATTTGATTACTGTAGGTTCCTTTTGTTCTTTTCCGACATCTTGAAGAAGTCTTCTCAGCCAAACAGCTTCAAAGGTAGCTGCACACAGGGCCTTGTATTCTGCTTCAGTAGAGGACAGAGATACAGTAGGCTTATTTTTACTGCTCCATGAAACAACTCCAGATCCTATGCTAAATGCATATCCAGTGGTTGATCTTTGATCATCCGGATTCCCAGCCCAATCAGAATCTAAATAACCTGTCAACTCAACAACATAAGCATCAGTATATTTAATACCAAAGTCAAGTGTTCCTCTTAGATATCTGAGTACCATGTTTGCTGCATTCCAATGGCTTTCTTGAGGTTTTGCCATAAACTGACTTAGCATACTCACAGAATATGCAATGTCAGGCCTATTTGTGGTGAGATAATTCAAACTACCCACCATCTATCTGTACATTGTAGCATTCACCTCCTTTGAATTATCAGCAGAAGAGAGTTTCACATTCTGCTGCATGGGAACAGTAGATGATTTACACTTATCCATCTTAAATCTCTGAAGTACATCTCTGACATACTTACTTTGACAAACAAATGTTTGACCTGCATTCCTCCAAACTTTAAGACCTAGACAGTAATGAAGCTCACCCAGATCTTTCATATCAAAAACTTGTGACAGCTGGTCCTTGATTTCATCAATCAGAGTCTCTGCATTTCCTGTAATTATTAAGTCATCAACATATACATAAATCAATACTATATACCCCTGCTCATCACATTTGATATATAGATTTGGATCACTTTTGCTCCTCATAAATCCCTGTTGAAGAAAGAAAGAGTCTATCTTCTCATACCATGACCTAGGTGCCTGTTTTAGTCCATACAATGCTTTCTTTAATTTACACACTAAGTTTTCTTGCCCTTTTTCCACAAACCCTTCAGGTTGAGTAAGGTACACCTCCTCTTTTAACTCACCATTCAAGAAGGCATATTTAACATCTAATTGGTTTAGCTTCCAATTATACTTTGTAGCTAAGGCAATTAATAATCTGATAGTATTCAATTTGGCTACAGGTGCAAATGTTTCAGCATAGTCAATACCTTCTGTTTGTGAGTATCCCTTTGCCACCAATCTAGCCTTATATTTGTCTATGCTACCATCTGATTTAAACTTGGGTTTGTATATCCATTTGCATCCTATTGGCTTTTTATGTTTAGGCAATTCAGTCAATTCCCAGGTATTGTTTTGCATTATTGATTCATATTCCTCCTCCATTGCATTTCCCCATTCATCATGTACATTGGATTCATCAAAACTAATGGGTTCATGTACATTCGAAATGCAACTTATAAGGGCATAGTCTTTGTACCTTTTAGGAGCTCGAACCTGTCTTGAATATCTTCTTAGCTGTTGATTACCTTCATTTTTGCTGTGTGAACTTTTTTCTTCATCACTAGTTGAGCTTGGACTATTTGTATCACTGAATCCCTCTTGCTGTTGCTGCTGTTCCTGTATGTTTGGCTGCTATAATACAGTTTGTTGTTCTTGTGTAACCCCTTCATCAAGAACTGGTTCATCAAGAACTTTATGCCATTCCTCATGGCTTTGGTTGCTGTTCTCTGAAATTTCTGTTTCCTGTTCATGGAAGAGTACATCTCTACTTGCAAATACCTTGTGAGTAGAAGGATCAAACAATTTATATCCTTTGAATTGAGAACAATAACCTATGAAGATACATTTAATGGCTTTAGCATCCAGTTTCTTCCTATTTTCCTTTGGAATATGTGCATAAGCCGTACACCCAAAAACTTTCAAATTCTGAACTACTGGTTTGAAACCATACAAAGCTTCAAAAGGAGTAATATTATCAAGAATCCTAGTTGGACTTCTATTCTTTAGGTAAACAACAATATTTATGGCTTCACCCCAAAAGGTATTTGAGAGACTCTTACCTTTCATCATACTGCATGCACACTCTACCAGGGTTCTGTTTTTCCTTTCAGCAACTCCATTCTGCTGTGGAGTGCTGGGTACTGTAAACTGTTGTACTATTCCATTATCTTTGCAATATTTGTTGAAGTCCCCTGATTTATACTATCCCCCTTGATCTGAACGAAGGATTTTAATGGATTTTTCTGTCTGTTTCTCAACCATGTTTCGGAACTCCTTAAAGTACTCAAAAACATCACTTTTTCTTCTAAGAAAGTAAACCCATGTGTATCTTGTGCAATCATCAATAAATAGCAGAAAATAAAATGCACCTCCTAAGGATCTAGTTTGCATAGGCCCGCAAACATCAGTATGCACAAGATCTAACACATCTCTTTTTTTCTTATCAGTATTAGAAGGAAATTCATTTCTGTGCATCTTTCCTAATGCACATCCTTCACAAGGAATATTCACATTTTTTAACATGGGAAGTCCTTCAACCATATTATGCTTCAATAATAACAATAAATCTGGATGATTGGTGTGACCATACCTTTGATGCCAAAGACTCTCTGTTGGCATGATTGCAGAAGTTAATGCGTAATGCTCTTTACTAGTAACATCAAGCTTGTATAGGCCTCCTACTCTGACTCCCTTTGCAAGAGTTTTGTATTGGTCCAGTAAGTCCTTCACTATGTAGTAGTTTTTGAAGAATTCAACCTTCAAATTCTGATCTGTAATAGTAGACACAGATATCAGATTTTTCTTTATCCTTGGCACATACACCACATTGCGAATGTGACGAACACTACCATTTGGCAATGTCACTGGAATATCTCTGTATCCCTTGATCTGATAAGCATGTTCATCACCAAGATATATACTAGCACCATTATGTGTTTCTTTATAGTTAGTATACCACTTCTTATTACAAGTCATATGCACTAATGCTCTGGAGTCAACAAACCAAGCATCAATATCATCAATTTCAGCAGATAAAGCAGCATTAGACACAAACAATTTAAGATCCCTTGAGTCAAAGTTTGGCGTTTCAGAAATCTCATCAGCAATTTCATCTCTAGCCATAAACAGTTTTAGATCATGTGGTGAAGAGTCTTCAGCAAAATGACCTGAATGTTTTCTAGGTTGTCTATTCCTAGCCTCATCATTCTTTTTCTTATAACAGTCTTTAATAAGATGTCCAGGTCGACCACAATAAAAAACAAATTTTTGACTCATTCCTGTTAGATGGCATACCTTGATTCGGTTTTTGAGGAGCTCTACTCTGTGATGACCTGCCTCCTCTACCTCTTTCTCCTGATCTCCCTCTCGAAGATCTCTTATTTGACCACAATGCCAAACCTGAATCTTGAGGCTTAAATTTCCTACGCCTCTCTTCTTCTTGCAGCAAAATACCTGTCAGCTCTTCAAAAGTAGGAGGTTTCTCCCTCGCTGCGAGACCTATTATAAGCATATGGTAGTCCTCTAGCATACCATTTAATGTAATTGTTACGAGATCAGTGCTGGATACCTTTCCTCCTATGTCTCCTAGCTTATCTTTCACTTCTTTGGGACGACCCAAGAAAGAACTAACAGACTCATTTGCATCCATCTTCATGCCTAGCAATTTAATTTTTAAGAAAAACAGACGGTTTGTATTGCTAGTTTCATACAGATCTTTAAGTGTTGTCCATGTTTCAGCAGAAGTTTTAGCTTCTCTAATATGTGGAATAATACTATCTTTAACAAACATTCGTAACAGTACCTTGCCTTTGTTCTTTCGCTTATCCCAGTCTTGAATTTGTGCTGCTGTTCCACCTGCAGCTGCTATAGGTTTCGCTTCATCTCCATTGGTGATTGACCAGACACCATAGCCTTCCATCAGGGTCTGCATTTTGAATTTCCAGTTTATGAAATTCGAGCCATCCAATTTGTTGGCCTCATTGAGATAGGTCTCTGCCAATGGATTTGACATCTCAGCAATGAAATCCTAGCAATTTAGCGCAGTCTACTTCTTAGCTTGGACGAGCCTCTTCAGATCTGTGTACAGAATTTTTTTTTTACCAAATCGTAGCCAAAAAAATTACCTCCATGCTGGCTATGCTCAGCTTAGTCCTTGCAAGCGGTGATTTCACCAGATCCTGAGTACTCTTTGGTCAGCGATATATCTAGGAGCAGCGATCTGAGTGTATGCTGCGGCTTTGCTAAATTTCAATAAATCCACAAAACTGTGCAAGATTCACAAAAATTCATGTCCCGTCGTCAAATTATTTGAACACTGAACTATAAGCAAGACACGACCTTATAGCACAATAATACCACAGAGTTTCTTATATCCAGAGCAAAAATGAAACATAAATCAATGTATAACCTTCACCTCGAAGAAATACAACGCTACTGCTTCAACTGTATATATATATATCTCCAATTTTTGCAGCAATCAATTCAATGGACGGTGCTCTCCACGGTTCTCTCCATGCAGTGATCTTACTCTGCACGCAGATCTCCCAGGCAGCTGATGTGCTACAGCTCCATAGCCCACCGCATTTAGCTCCACATCGCCCTTCATATTGGAATCGCTGCTCTAGAAAACTCTCTCTCACAGGCAGGATCCCTTCGGTGGCTTTACTACCAGCGTTGAACTCCAATGCAATTTCCCTTTCAATCAACACGTTCACAACGGTGCTGCAAAAAAGAAAAAATTTGGCTCCTCTCCTGGAGCTCTGATACCAAGTTAAGAAACATAGCATGCAGAATAGAGCACAAGAACAGATTGGAAAACCACGCATACAAAGAGTATCTCAATCCGTTTTTATTAAGTGAAACTCAGAGAAAACGGTTACAACAACTGGAGCAGAAATAGGATCTGCAATAAATGAACTCTAGTTAGACTATCTGTCTTATTGATTCTCCATTACTTCAAGTCAGCAACCCAACAACAGCAGGCAAGTCTTCTAATTTCAAGGTCAATGAGGGTGGTAAAGATGAAATCGTGAAGCATGAAGAAATTCCGACAAGTATAAAAACAATGGCTCACTTAGAAATCGAGGAGGAAAGATTTAGAGCTCACATAGAGTACGGAGCACCAGATCCAATGGACTACGGAGTACCATACCAGTCATAAAACATTCCAGAATGCATTTACAAGGAGAGTGGAGATATGCAAATAAAGAGGTCGCAGCACAAAGCTTCAGCGTGAAAGAATTAGGGTTAATAATATTGCTCTATACCTCAATGTACAACAAGGTAAAGAACACACTCAACAGAACTCTTCATAAAATCACAGTCTCTTCATAAAATCACAGCATCAAGATACCAATATCAGTCTTTAACATATATCGCAGCATCAAGATACCAATATCAGTCATCAAGATACTAAGAATTAGGGTTAGGTATACCAAGAAAATAACGCATACAATGCATGCGACTGGCAGACTGATGGAGCAGGCAGAATGCCAGGACTAAAATGCAGCCAGGCAAGAGTTATGGCAAATAGCCAAGCTCTGATACCACTGATAGGTAATAACTCCCGATTCAATATTATTCCAATGCTAATGCATTCATTTATACATTCATGTGATGGTTGTGTTTCACCTTCCGTCCAGCCTTTTCGGCTTCCTACTATTCAGATTTATTTATTTATTTACAAGATATATGGTTCATATTCACACATAACATGCATATTTCATGCAAGCAAACAATCAAATAAATTATATTTTTCCAGGCATAAGCAGGTGCATAGCTAACCCTTGTGACAATAATTGAAATTTTTTTCGAGTCAACAGGATACCTGTGCTGAGGACCCTGAGCTCTAACCTTGTGTAAGATTCGAGGAAAAAATGAAGGATTCTTCAGCTGCTCGAAGCTTGGGTAAAAGAGCGTAAAATATTAGAGAGCGTTCAGAAAAAAAGTAGTAATAGTTAGATGATCAGATGAAAGGAAAAAGGTAGCAAAGATGAGTTATAAATAAACATTACAAATTAACTCAAGTCCAATAGTTATAAATACACATAATGAATTACCTCAAGTCCAATAGTTATAAATACACATTACGAATGACCTCAAGTCCAATAGCTATAATATTTGAATACTCTATGAGCAAATCATACAGTCAGAATTTTATATTTAAAATACACAATTTTAAAATAGTCCATCATCCACAGTCCATAAAATCTTTGGTAGAACCGAAGTGAACCGAAGGGTAACATTCTGAGAGTCAGTTCATAAAACCCTCAATAGAACCTGCAAATCAAAATATATATTAAGTTTACAATTCCTGAGGGTCAAACCCTACATTTGTACCAAAACACAATTCACTACGAATAAAAAATTGAAGACTCCAATCAAGAGAGGCTTATCAAGTAAAGGCATAGCTCGACAGTCCCATGATCGAATCTCGTGGACCTCTTTTGGTTACCATTTTCTTTGTTCCTGGATTTAAGCTATTTGGGAGGATGACATATAATATATGAGTGCACCCAATGATGAAACATGAGAAAAATGTAGGTGAACATGAGAACGGGAATCCTATCTTTCTATTGGTGCCCAAGTCCAGTCTTGCATATGAGAAAGACAATATATTATCCTCCTTTGAATGGGAAGGTGAGAGTTTAGTTTTGTATTCGGGCATAGAAATTTTTACAGGTTCCCTGTTTGTGTTCTATTGGGGCCTCAAGAACACAATTATTTTGGATGTGTCTCTTAGAGGGACTGACACAGGGATTACTAGGGTCGTAGTCTCCACCCTCAAATAGAAACAACAGAAGACCAACAATCCCTTGAATTTGAATTCCAACATGCTTGTGAAGATAAAGTTGAGGAAATTAAAGTCGATGAAGATCATGGTCTGCTTGGGATGGAAGCTGGTCGTTGAGAAGATCAATGCTAATGCCAAACTCGAGGGTGAGCATATATTAACTCCTATTGATTTTAAATCCAAAATATTGTTCGATAAGCTATGCTACAAGATTGGTATTGAAGAAAATGTAAGAAAATACATGCCCCATTATGCATATGATGTTAAAGGGATTCCATAACCAGAGAGAACATCATATTACATTAAATCAAGAAATTGGAAATTAATACTTTATTCCTATATATGAGAAAAAAACAATTCAAACCCTCTATCAAAGGGAAGATATTTTACTAAATACCTATACAATGTATACTCATGTGCAAGGTTATATACAACTATGCAAGTCTTCAACAAAAAAATTTGAAGTTTTAAGGATGTTCTTTCATCCTCGAATTCCTTGTTCTATGATACGTATGAAAACTCTGATCCCTATCTCTAAGGGAAGAGAATTTACCAAGTAGCTATAAAATTTTAGTTTGAATAACTTCCTCGAACTTGAGGTTGGAACTTCATAATTTTGGAAAAAAATCAAATTCAAGTCATATGTGAACTAATTCTATGCAAGGTATACTCATGTGCATGTTTCCGGAATCAAAATATTGAAGTTTTCATGAACTTCCTTCATCCTAGAAACTTTCAATTCCTTGGCAATAAGGCAATCAATTTCACAATAAACCAACATCAAGGTTGAGGGATTTAATAGTATTACAGATTGAAATGAATATGACAAATGACAAGGCCAAATAAACCAACTATCCACCATCGCATCTTGTTAGAATAAATCCCAGATCTAAAAAAATACCCCAAAAAAATGAAAATACCAAGTAAAATCATGAACACAAGTTGCTTGAAAATAAAAAATAAAAAAAATTACCGAAGAAGGTAGAGCATAACAACCTGCTCTGGTACCATGTTTGAATATTGTGAACATATGAAATAATATCATATAAAATATGGAAAGCATCACTAGTCTATCCTTCTATCTACCAAGCAACATAAAGCATGAAATATAATTGGATAAAAGATAACACCGAGAGAACACCGATACATGGTTCACCTAATATGGGCTACATCCATGGGAAGGGTTGCATATTCCTTTATTCTTAAAATAGATCTCCAAGATTACATGACATCCTCACATATGCATCACATCAAGCTCCATCACCCAATGATGATAATCATGTGTGTACAAATGACATACACAAGATGTGATGTGTGATGAACTACAATTAACACATACCCAAAAGGGTCTCCTTCACCTATCTTATATATCAAGAGATTTGGATTAGATTACATCCCATAACACATGTAGGATAAATGAATTTCCACCTCTTTATATAGAGAATAGTTACAAATGATATAATTAGAATGATGCATGTTGGATAACTCTATTTTATAATATTAGAGTTATTTTATGCATTTAAATGATATTTTACCAATATAGCACATAAGTCATCATTACATATTCTAGCACATCTATAGCATTAAAGGGAAGTGGTTCAACAATCAATTTGAATCTGTGGTTGTGCAACCTCTTCATATATTAAAAATATGTGCATTGAATCTATGAAGCAATGCGTCTGAAACACATTGTCTATTTTTTGTGACCTATACTATGTCCGTGATAGTGGCTCTATGAAGAAAGAGCCTCTAAGGTGGCCAGGGAATTTCCAAACCCTGATTAACTATGGCCGTGAAATTTCAAATAATGGCTGTAGAGGACGGGAAAATGATCTAGAAAGGGTCGATCATTATGCACACATATAGATAGAGTTCATCACTAGACAACACACGTGAAGAAAGCTCATTGCTGGATATCTCATTGGAAGAAGACTCATCACTAGGTTGCATATCCTTGTCAAGAGAGGGAAGGATGGAAGAGACCACTCAAATATGAGAGAATCCCATTGAACAAATAGGCCCATAAACCCCTAGAGACATGCTATAATACCATAGGGCATTGGAGAATTCGACTCATGCAAAAATTATTAAGGTAGGATGATATTAAGCACTTGAGATAATGTTTCCCAGGCCTAAAAATAGGGATAACATGTGTATCCAAAAGATTGTTACAATCAACAAGAATCTTGTAGCTTATCCAATAAAAAGTTTCAAGTGTATACCTAGATCCCCAGGATCAATAACTAGATCCTAAGTACAACTAAACTTTCTAAGAAAAGTGTCTTGATGAGAAGAGTGCCGATAAAATAATTATTTAACCACTAGGATACTAGAAGACTACAAAATGTTAATGATACTAGAACAAAAAATAACCTAAATTTCATGGTATATTCTATAGCTTTTATTATTTAACATATTGCAGTCAACCTCCAAAAAGATATTCATGGGAGGTAATACACTCTAGGTGCAACAATGCTAATAAGAAAAATAAACTATGCAAATTACTTGCAAACAATGTAATGATATGCATGTGTACCAAACACATCAAAATTGCATTGAGCTCACTAAAAGGGAATAAAATGGGCACGCATGTACATAAAATAACTAAAACAGAACTAAGGAAAATATAGAATGTTTCATGTTATTATTTGTTTTTGCAAGTTCTTTGGTTTTCTAGCAACAATGAAGAAATACTTCCAATCTCAAAAGTCCCGATTTTCAATTATCGTGAGCAACCAATAAAATGGGCATGCATGTACATAAAATAATTAAATCAAAACCAAACCAAAGATAGAATGTTTCATGTTATTATTATTTTCTGCAAGTTCTTTGGTTTTGTAGCAACAATGAAGAAATACCTTTAATCTCAAAAGTCTCGATTTGTGATTGTTGTGAGCAACCTGCATAGATGACACTCCAAGGTCTTGGAAGCCTTGTTTGATTGCATGCATCATACAAGGCATCAATCTCAAAACACAACCTTTATGGCTTCCTAATGACAAGATATATGCGAATATTGTAGGTCTTATTGGATATTCCTATTGAGTTAAGAGAACAAAATTGTAATTTAAATGTTTATCACAAAAACCTTAAAACGAGAACAAGTACCAAGAAAATTTACTATGACTAATTTTGTCCAAAACAATTTAACATTTATTCATATCTGATTTATTTCAATGAACAAGTTGTTCACGAATATTGAAAATATATCAATTTAAAATAATTAAGTGTGAGAAATCCAAAATTCAAAAGCATGTTTCATTTATATGAACTTTGATAAACAAGTTTCAGTTATATGAACTTTAGTTGTAATTTATCTAGTTGATAAGGAACATGAGTTGTAATTTCTCTAGTTGATATTGAACTATTTTTTCCAGGTATATTGTATATTTTTTGTCCATTTTTTTCAAAAAATAATAAATGTATTTTTTTTGGAGAAAAAAGAAACATAAAGGAAATATGATTATCAATCAAAATATTTCTTTCACGAAATTTTTTCCAAAAACAATAATTATTTTGAAAATGGTCAACTTGAATCCCATCACTCATTAAGAATATTTTGATGAAGGATGAACCCAATGAATGAAAGGATATTGCGATGTTACCTGTCAAATTCATGGTGCCATCCCATAGATTGGCCTTGACTACTTTCTCAACCGCTAAGGGTTCTCCTTCCCAGCTACTTTCATCCAATGAACTACTTCTAGACATGATAATACCATCTACTGGTGTCATCTCTATTGCTTTGATAGAAAAAAACCATGTTCATGGCCACATCCTTCACATATACTTTTTCTCTAGTTTCTTCAACAAACATTGTTTGCGGAGCTTAATTCAGAACATACAAAATCTCTACTTGAGCATGGTAGGAAATGCAAAGTATAATTGTTGATAAAATGCCAAATATAAATCTGCAATACTTAATTATATGTTAGGGATTACAATAAAAGTAAGCTCACCTTTTCACTCTATATTCTTTTGAGCCATTCAACCAATGTCAACATGAATACAATGGCACCTCCTTCAAAATAATCCCCCAATACAATAGTGCCCACAATTGTTTCAATCCAATTAAGCCCATTTAAATATATGGTAAAAACCCATAATAGAATTAATCATGGAAAGGAAAAATATTTCAAGTAGACCTAATCTTCTATAGATTTTACATCGATTACATGAAACAAGCTTCAACACATAGATGTCCAACATGAAATTATAGATGGCCACATAGCTCTTTAGCAATATAGGTAGAATAACTACATGTATGGCACCTAACGCCACTCACTAGAGAGGATGGTACATATATTGGAACAAAAATATGGCAAGGAAAAACCCAAAGGTTAAAGTGTAAGGAATCAACCATTTTCTTGTAATTTTCAACTATTGATCCACAAGAAAACTTGCATCTAACCTTGCTTGATTTAGTTTCTTAACCGTATAAAACCATAACATCATTCAATCTATTTGGTGTTCCATGAAGTAATTCGAATTAGGAATAAAAGGTAAAGCAACTTAAAACAAAACAAAAATTGCCCCATAGAATCAAGAAAGTTATCTAAAGTAGGTGTATTTTAAAACTTCCTTAGGATTTGTTCCAATTTGAGTTAGAGAACCCAATGTAGCCAGTTTAAACAACTAACCCTCTCTAGCAAACCCAAACTTAATCCAACTTGAAATTAGGAAGTTCATAAGTATGTACCTTTTGAATCCTAGTGGGATTATTGACAACTTTCATTCCTTGGAAACCAAGAAACAACCCAACCAAACCTTTTGATCCCTGCACTCTCTCTTTAGAAAACTTCAACTTTTGTACCAATATATCCTTGAGATTCCTCAAAAAACTAACTATCCTAACTATCTCATTCTCTGATTTTTGGGAAACCCGAATGCTGTACATCACTTGTTAATATTTAAGTATTAACAATATCTAAACTCCTAGTTATGACTAAATTTATAACATAACCACAATAACCCAAGTTACATATGAACCCAATATGTAACAAATAGATCTCTATAGCAATGGAGTGTTTTGGAAAACTATGATAATAGATTTTGAATCAAAACCTAATCAAGCCTAAAAGTAAGTATGATCTGTCAGTTAGGTCTAGCTACACTATCATATTTATTCAGAGGAACTGCCAAAACCAATACCATGATAGCCCAAGTTACAAAAAAAAAATTACAAACAAATCTCTATATCAATAGAGTATTTTAATAAACTGCTACTAATAAAAATTCAATAACAAATTATGAATCAAAAACTGATCAAGCAAATAGTAAGTTAGTTCTGTCAATTGGGTCTCACTCAGGTGGTTGGGGAGGAGAAATGTTATTTTCTCCACCCAGGTTCAAATCCCACTTATGACATGTTTCACTCTTTGTGAGCCAATTGTTGTCGAGGTTGTAACCCATAAGAGATATATTACCTTTGCTTACAAGCTGGAGGCTGGGGCGCTTCCTTGCATATTAAAAAACACTAATTATAATCTAAATAAACAAGAATGTTTTTCTCTATAATGCTAGAGATAACACAAAATAACATAAACCAATGACAATCATCAAAAGTAATAGATATAAAGCATTACAATCCATAGAATTGAAGTGTCAACTGATAGAAGCACTATCAATCATTTGATGGGTTTCAGTTAAAATCCGAGATATAAAGAAACATCAAAAGAAAGATGCAATGTAAAGAGGGAACCCTATTACCGGGATAATACTCAATTGAACATTTGAGTACTCGTCTCTTCAAAGGATTATTCTATTACACTGTTGCAAACTGTTTAACAATAATATCGCCTCATATATTAAGTTTATCACAAGATCATGAGACAATTATGTACAAAAATGAGACCTAAATATGAAACTAAGCTTCTATTTATATTTCAGGATCGCTTTACCTATTCAATCTAATGTTGGTTAAACACCTTGGCCTTTACTTATTTTTATCAAAATTACGACATGTCTCCAAATAAAGAGGTTTTATTGCAATAAAAGAGGTATCTATACCCAACATCACCATAATTTGAAAGTTCCTTAATAGATAAACCCTCTCTTGGAATGAGGCTTTCTTGATTGATTCAATGTAATTAGAATTTATTATATGTACAAATCAATCAATTGCTTTTAACTCGGGATAAAACATCCATATAGAAAAACACAATAAAAATGATCCAGCATGTTTACAGTGAAAATAAATAGCGCAACTTCGTTTCCTCTTCGGATATGCGGTGCTCGTATTCGTCCATAGAAAACGTCAACCTATGCCAAAACTTGTTTACTTCACCCTTGTTGGAACATATAATGAGATCTCTAGAAAAAGAATAGGATTATATAGGTACTGAGTTCCTGTCACATTAATGCTATAGTTCCAGTGCATGTGAGTGGTGCGAACAAATAATTTTTTTGTGAAGATCTCTCAAGATTTTTGTATGGCCCTATTTTCGATTGGTAAAAACCGCATATTATCTGTATCTTTATTTAAAAATATAATTTCCAATAAAAATTATGTCTTCTAGTTTTCCAATCCTTGTAATGTTTCATGAATACTCATTTACCACTTTCATCTTCTTGCACTCCAAGCCCCTTCTGGACCATTTGTAAATATGAACTAAATCTAATATAATTCTTTAATAAATTACTAGAGAACATCAGATACCGAATATAACATGGGAACAAATAACATACAAAAATGAAGATACGTGTTCAACAATAAGAGTGAAATTGACCTGGAAAATGAGGCCTACAATGGTCGTTCCCGTCTTGCGGAACGAAGGAGGCTGAACACCTTTGTTAGCGATCATTTCATTTCTCCTACACAAATCAAAGCTGAAGCCACCTTTAGGAGGAAGTTCGATTGCAGTATTCTCCATGGATTCACAAATGGGAACATAAGCATTGTAAAAAAATCATGATCCACCATAAAAATAGTGAATTAATAGTCTGCATGAAACCTGTGAAAATTTTAATGATCCTAAAAAATATACAATATTTCAAACCTGTAAAATGTAGACCGAGTACACTCTGCAAGCTTTGAAAATTAGAGGGATTTCTTTGCAATTTGACACCTTCCAAACCCTAAATTTCCACAAATGGGAATCGTGTCCAAACACGTGAGACACCTGTCCGAGTGTCATTCTCGAAACTGAGGACAGATGTGTCCAAATTCCATTCGATGGAGCAATGAGGAATCTAGGAGACTCTGTCTCCGTTATTTAACGCCTTCAGTGTAAAAATACTTGCATAAAGAAATTCTAAATGATACAGTGCAATATTTAGTAATTGTATCATCTTTAGGGGTTGAAAAAAGGTTAATTTGTTGATAGAAATTATGTTGGAGGAGCTACTCTGGATAAAAAAAAGTTGCATTCAAAGTTGTCCTCTACAAATTTCTGATTTTTTTAGGCCTCCTTTTGAGAAAGTCCAAACACAGTGAGTATGTGGGAGCCTAATAATCATGGAGTAACCTCTGATTCTAGAGTTTTTCCAACTCAAAAATCCAAAAATCAGCCCCAACTGTGTTAGAATTTATTGAATTTGTAGGCAATCTCAATATAAATACATCAATTCAAAGTCTAACAAGTTAAATACAAGTGGGGATTATATTCATCATTGTAGTGCAAAAAAAATATGTTGGAAATGTAACCTGGAGATGAGATCAGAGTGTATACTACAATATATTTACAAGAAAACAACCAAAATAGTAATGTCGTCATACTGTGCCTCACAATGAAACTACAAAAAATCTACAACAACAAACACTTCCTGAGAGTTAATGTAAGTTGCTCCATGATAGACAAGCCTCTGTCGTGCCTCTGTCATGCCATAGAAGCGCAATTCCAAACATGAGATATGATTTTTTCACACAAGTCACCTCAGACCTGAAAGTTCCATTTCTTTCAAAATCAGTGATGAATATTCATCTATAAATTCAAAATACCTATTGGATATAATTTCCAGCCCCTTCTATTTAGGATTTCAAATTTCTATGAAGATTAACACCATTCCTCCAATCCATCACCTTCCAACATCTTAACCACTTCATACATCTTTGGGTGATGACTAGGGTTAAACTGAGTGCATACCATCATTACCTGCACCATCTCCTCAAGTTCAACTTAGTCGTAATTGGGTTTAATATCCTTGTCTATCATGATGTAAACCCTATTCTCCAGATGTAATATTTTAACCTGCCACACAATTAACACAAGACAACCACACAATTTAAGAGTCCATTCTTCATTATAAGTTGTTTTACTTGGTATTCATCATAGCATTCATAACTTAGTTATACTTACCCAATAAAGCATCACTCCTTTCTGGTTTATTTCCCAAACAAAATCCAAATCCTTTTGTTCAGTTATCATTTCCAACAATAATACGAAATACAACAATATTCTTAGAGGACTGGCCCATTAAGAGGTACTCAGGGGAAATGTACCCAACAATACGATTAAGAGCTGTAGTCACATGTGAATCCTTCTGATCTAGAAGTTTCACTAATCCAAAGTCACCCACAACTACTTCAAAATATTCATCGAGCAATATGTTTGATGCTTTTACATAATGGTGAATTATCTTGGGATCACACTACTCATGTAGGTATAAAAGTCCCCTAGCAGCTCTTAGGGATATCCACTTCCTTGTATCCCAATGTGATGTAGGATTTCCATGAATGGTATCTGCAAGTTTATAATATTCAATTAGTTAGTTTTACTTGAGACTCAATTATTTTCTTCATGTAATACAAATCAAAATAAAACAAACTTATATGAAAGAGTTATATAGTTTGGAAAGTAGGAAACACCCAATCCAATGTAGACTTTACATGAATGGCATTTTCAAGTTTACTTATTACCTAATAATGTCTTTCCTATAATACATATCGATTCAGACAAATTTGTATGAAAAACCTATATTGTTTAGATAGTAGACAGCTTGTATCTTACTTTCTCTACCCTAATATTTGCATAAACATGCCCCAAGGGAAAAAGAAATTATTACCCCTCAGATGAGATGCAACACTTCCATTCAACATGTAAGGAAAAAACCAATAGTATTTATGCGGATTTCATGCAAAATAAACATAATCTCAACAAATTCCTATGCACGAACAAGCCGATCATCTCCACTTATGTCTGAAATTGTACTTCTTAAGGAATACTTTTTTTTGGTAGCGCCTAACCTAATTCAAGCAGGAATACTTCTTTCCTAAAGGCCTTCAATAAGAACTAAGTATAAATACTTCTCCCCCTACATCATTGTTGGCCTTTCTTTCTATCACTCATCCCAGGATCCCGACACAGGTTCAATCCCTTCTTCTTAGCGCAAAAAATCCCAATATATAGGCCCAACAGAGAAAAGCCCAGTCGGTAGCACTTGCGATGAAGATATAGTCTCACCCATGATATCTCTCATTCCTTATTAGGTAACTACAAGAACCAGGTTTCTACAGTTGGGTCGCGGATTTACGGTATCTCAATCACATACCAAGGTGCTTAATGAAACCCGAGGGTGGATTACTTTTGCTTAATATAAACAATTATATGTTAACTCAACTTATTCTTATGCAATGATTCTAACACCATCCCAAGTGCAACATAAATGTATTTAACTGATAACAACGTGACTAATATACATCTATTCATTCATGAGAAACTGATAAGAATTCATTCACAGTAACATTTATATAGATAACGGAAACACATTCAATCGTTCACACAAATACATAGAAGTTAATGTGGAAATCCATCCAGGAAAAAACCACAAGGTGCTCTTCATCTGGCATGAGAAATATATGCACCTTTCATTTGCGCACTAAGCTGCAAACTCTTCTCTAGATATTCTTCTTCTACATTATAGACTCTTTCCTCCTCTCATGCTATATTATATTCTCCTATTCTCTTTTCCTACTTAGCTCTACTAATGATCCGCACACATCCTCTATCGACTCAACCTCTACCACACTTCTGTGCACTCAACTGCAGATTCTAAAACCCAAAATGCATTCATCTACCTCTATCAGACATCAATCACATAAAACTAACAATAATCAGGAACTAATAGTCTATAAGCTAATCAGAGTCTCACAAGATTCTATCGAGAGTCTAAACCACATACATATTGGGTTCTTCTCTTTATAGACATGTTTACAGATTTTTTACAGACTCGTTACCGACTCATTAACTATCACTTTCTCAACCAACTTCCTATACTTAGCAAACATGGTGTCATTCCTATTCTAGTGACACCTAATAATAGGCGTTAACTGTTAGGATAAATAATACTCCCTTTGGCTAAATCATACTGATTTAAGTTCTTGACTCTAATATATGACTGCATCATCAACTGGATCATTCTCCTTCAATTAGGGAGCCTAACTAGGCATTCTCCTTCAATCAGGGAGCCTAATTGAGTCTCCTCCTTCAATCTAGGAGCAAATATGGGTTGATATGCATGATATAAGCACCCCAATCAATTAACTGATGGTTGTTTCACATACTTTCAATTAAACTGAAGCTGTAAAGGTGCCTCATTATTTTTCCTATTCTTGGTAAATTTTAGTTAGCTAGAGTGATTAAAGGTCCCCCCACCTACTTTTGGTGACTCAGCTCAGTGTAGTTCAGTTCAACTCACTGTTGATGGGATCTATGTGTAGGTAGCTAGAAAATTCAACAAGGAAGTCAACCCAAGGAAATAACCCAACCAAAGGATTCAAATTGGTCCCAGGAAGAGAAGACTCTATCCTCAAGCTGTTTGAAACAGATAAATCCTATAGATGTGAGGCCTCCACTGGCACAAGGTTTTATTAGGTCGAGGAGATTTGGTGTGAAGATAAATTGAAAATAGAAAAAGATAAAAGAACTCATTTCTAACTAACTGCTTAAGGACACTTAAAGCAGGGTAGGTAATGTTTCAAAATGAGATTGTTGTGAAACATAACATATGAAACAGAAAAACTACTCAATGTACAAACATGTAAATCAAGATTAATCCTTCCAACGTATCTTTAGACATAACTCAACAAATAAAATTTCCAAGAATTCTACCCAAAGTACTAGAGATACACAACAAATCCCAGAGACAATATTAATTCACAAATCAATATATAGAGATTGATAACTGATCATCATTGATATAAAATATAATGTACTTCAAATAAACACATCAACTTGTTGCACATTACATATATTAATCCCAACACACAAACATCAATACCAGAACCAACATATTATGCATGAAAGAGATCTAATAATCAGTAAGCCAAACAGAATAGGAGATAAACTAAAGTTCATTGAACACATTCAATGAATAACCATGGAACATAAAATGAGATAACGACAATTTAATTAATCTGCAAAACATTACAAAATAGTAAAACCACAAAATTCCATGTTATGTTTCAGAGTAGTCTTGTCTCCTACGTATTCCTTTAGCCTTTTTCTCTTAAAAGTCTCCTCTTCTACTTGAAAAATTACATCCTTAAATAACATTACAGATTTTACAAGAAAGGAAAATTTTCCCAAAATGTGGGTTTACAAAATCAAATAGTTTCTAGAATTGGCCAAGGGTGGAACACCACTTGGAATATAGGTCCATAAGTTCATCGATCTTGTTGAAATGGGCATGCCTCACGTGGATTTATTTTTTACAAATTTGGGAGGAAATATCCCTCCTTTTGATTTTTCTCCACTCTTTCATGAACACCAGTATTTGGGCTACTAAGGCATGAGGAACCTTGATCCATCTCCTGACTTCTGGTATTGTGAGATGAATCATTTGTTGGATTAATTACTTTTCATCATCAAAATGTCGTTCCACCTATTCCAAGTGAAGCTTAGGTGAAGGTGCATGACTAATAGGCTCCAAGAGAGGCAAGTCCAAATAAGTTAGCAAATTTTCAGAATCTGACCACCTTTGCTTGCAAGATTGCTTCCCTTTATTAATCAAAGTATCCACTGAATCATAGATACCTTCCAATGTCTCAACAGTAACCTCAGTGGTTTTGGCCTATAGACTGTCCAATATCAGTATATCATGTGGTTTCTTTTTAATATGTTTTTTCCATCCTATCAACTGTTCAAAAGCCATAGATGTTTTCCTTATGTGATCATGGTTGGTTTCAAGGGTTTTAGAGTGCTTATCAAACTCTTAATACAACCCTTGAATCTCATAGAAACAAGAGTACAGATCTACCATGGACTATTGGAAATATTGATGCACTCTAAAGAGTACCTATTTGAGTTCTTCTCGTGTCAGGCCTAGAAAAGAGGGGGATTTAGAATCTAGCTGGGCATCTTTAAACTTCTGATTAATAAGGACCATTTGTTCAAATTTATTCTTATTTAGAACATATGTGTTTTCAATATGTAGTTTAAGTTGTTCATCTTCCTCCTACCAGTGCCGAACTATTTCTTCATGCTTCTGCTTAAGATGGTTAATTTCTTGTTCATTCCTATGCTCTACTGCAGACAAATCCAATTTGTATTTTTGTAATTCTTTATCTTTATCGCCCATGACCAAACTAAGTTGCAAAACCGAGTCAAAATTGGCACCTGAAAAGTCTCCCATGGCAGCGGATGTGTCCAATGCTCCTTGCTGAATGTCAGTGGTATCCAAATTCCAAATAACCTAGTTAAGAGCAAGAACCTGTTTGGAAGAAATTTCCATTGCTCTCTTTGCTCCCCTTTTTACCACAGCTTTGTCCTTTTTTCTCCAATAGTACTTTCCCATTAATAGCACTACATCCTCTCCGAAATATCCCATCACTTTTGATGATGAAGTGGTCTGGTAGTGGATGGTAACCAGGGGATCAATTTGGGTTTAATTTAAGGGAATGTCTATGCTGAGGGGAGGGATATTCATAGGAGTAGAAGCAGAAGTGAAAGTAAGGGATGAAAAAGAATCGGATATAGGAAAAAATTCTTTATAAGGAAGAGTCATAGAGGCAGAAGGACTGTCCTCCTGATAAGGTTTGGGAATTGGGGACGTTGTGATAGGGTGAGGTGGTGAAAGAGGACGAGGATAAGTATGAATAGGTGAGTCAAATGAAATTGTGGGAATGATAGTAGTAGCTCCCATAATTGGTGAGAAATTTATCTCAGAATAAGATTGTTGGGAATACGATGAATTGAAAATATTGGGAAAACCTTGGAGATTTGGGATGGATGACAAAATGGTAGTCATAACAGCCTCTGGGTGGGTAGCGGGGTCTTCTTCGTTGTCCAGATCACTATGCACATCATGAACTTCAATCTGGGATGAGTATAAAGAAATTACCTTTTTGTAGGAGGATATTGTATAGGGGATTGCTCTTGTTTAACAATGGGGAGCAGAGGCATAAGATTTTCTTTTACAGGCTCTTCTTGCATTTTAGTCTATTCTTTGCTCACATGAAATTTTTCTTTTTAGACTGGATTTCATCCATTTCTGTGTGAGTCTGTAGTTGGGAGATGATTAATTTCAAGATTTCTCTTGAGTTATGCCCCTTTCTACAATGTGTCTTCCATTGTAGTAGGATTAGGAAAGGATGGGCCTTCAAGGACACCTTTACCTTTGTCCTTGGGTAGAGAAAAGAGGGCAGAAACAGAAATTGCAGCATGTTCACTTGCTTCCTTTTCTATTTTCTCCTTATGAAGATTTTACTTTATCTTGAATTTATCTTTCCTTTCAAGGAGAATTCATACCTTAAGGTCCTTCTGATATTTGTATAGATGGGACTTTAGTATCAGGATCAATTACTTTATTCATTGCTTCATGAAAATTCGTAGCCGCTCGGAACATGGAATCATCAAGATCAATTTCAAGCACATAATTAAACTTAATGTGTTCATGTGCAAAGAGGTTCGACAAATAAGCCATTGGGTTGTGCATTCTTTTGGATGTCTCCCCCAAATTCATGACATAAATTTCCTTTCCCAGCAAGGATGCATGGGTGGGGTTTCACAACACAAGAGTGTTGAGAGGTATGAGAAATTTGGTCCAAGCCCTCTTCTTGTGCTAGTCAACTTGGGAAAAACCCCATTGATGATAGTCTAATAAGCAAATTCCTTTAGTACCATGTGGTAGGGAACTATCCTGGGAAGCAGGTGCCCCAAATTCTTATGTAAGAGAAATATTCTCCTACATACCAATTGCCATACAATGAAATTAGTGCCCTAGCATCTTTAGAGAACAAAAGAGCATCAGACTTGAAAATTTTGAAATACATTGACCCAACGAATAGGTCACACAACTCATAAACCTGTGGGATGAAATTATTTTCCCGCATATCGAAAAAATATATATGCATGGGCAGGGATTTCTCATCCAAATACCAATTCAGATTCAAAAAAGAGGAAGACACACAGAATGCATCCATCACGAACCCTAACATATAGAAAGAATCCTTTCGATTGGCATGGGTTTTCTGATACTTTTCAATTCGTCTCGCAAATTGCAGGACAAAATTTGCTCCTAATTGAAAGAATCACCCGTGAGAAAAATATGGTGTGCCATAGGAATGAATTGTGACCTGAACGAAGAACAGTTTGGTAACACATACAATCTATAAAACATGGCTTCCAATAACGAGAAAGGTTCTCTAAACCAGGAAATTGGGTACGCAGAAGTGAAGGAGGAATAACCAGTGTTGGGTCCTCCAACTAGGAATTTACCAATTCTTCATAATTGAACTTGGAGAGGGTTTCATCGAAAAATTTCAATGACAGAATTTTTTTGGGTGGTCCCATAGCATAAGCTCTATTGAATACCTTAGGACAAAACGAAGCAACAGGGATATTATTTGTGTCATGAAATTAGTGCCCCTTCCGGTGAACATGGTCCAATGCCCACTTGACAGGGTCTATGTAAGGCATGAATGGAGGTCTGGAAGTGATGTTGTGAAGCTGGGAATTATGAATTTGAAGATAAGCAGGCTGGTCATGGGTGATAGAGGAAAAATAGTCATTATCAAAGATGGATTAAATTCTAGACCAGTCCAGATATGAGGTATCAGCCATGTTCCTACTAGTGTCAATAAACACACCGGCATTAGGGTATTTGTTCTTCTGCTACTGAAGAGTGGTTTTTGACTTGGTGTTCCTAGATGTGGTGGATTCCTTCTTTGATTGGATTTTGGCCACCATGTTTGACAATGACACAAAAATAAAAAATGGCCACGCAGTGAAAACTTACCGGTCAAAAATGCTTAGAAGACCACAAGTCTGTGCACTGGGAAATAGAGAAAATGCACAGTAAAAACTTTCATCATAGTGAAAAAGCATGGGAAAATTGTTAAAAGCATTCATAACTTTGAAATTTAACAACCAAAAATAAAACGGCCAAAAGAATCTGGATCATCGATTTCATATGCATAGATGGCTGAGATCAAGGTGACAGAATATGATACAAGATTTAAACAAAAAATAATTTTCATGATCTCCGATTGCCGATTTTCTGAAAGTTGGAAATCAGAAATTGGGAAACTAAGATTCAGCTAGGAAGGATGTGGAATTTCCAGTTTTCGAAAACCCGGAAATCGGAAATCAAAAAACAACAAAGAAAACAAAATTTATTAACTGAAATGACAATTTCGGTTTCCGAGATACGAAATGTCAGAAATCGAGCAACTAACCTTTAATTTTATTTAAAATTGTAGCTTCCGGTTTCCGAGACTTGGAAATCGGGAAAGTAGATAAATCATAATTCAAAAGCAATGTTGTTGATATTCAATATGTGAAAAGTTAGAAATCAGGATAACACCAAATGACTTTAACAAAACCAGAGTTTTCTAGTGTTCAATACCCGGATATCGGAAATCAGAAATCGAAACTTTGACTATTATTTATTTGAAAAACTGAGATTCGCATGATCCGAAATGTCGGAAATTGGAAATCGGAAAACCATTAGAGGAAATTTGGGGTCTAAAATGGGCCTTATAAGAAAATGCGCCAATAATAAATTTTGTGAGTTGGAATTCAAGAACCAATAGAATTTCAATAAAATGAGTCAACCATAATGGTTGAATTGACATATTTGTCATAAAAGAAAACTACTTTTTTTGTTTGTATTTTTGACATATCTCCCCGTGTTTTTACTCAAATTTCAAGTGTGAGAGCTCGTTGGATGCAAAATTTAATTCCACATCCAACGAGTACCACACTGCATACTTTTGACAGACCCTACCACCCCAAAAACAAGAAATCCCTTAAAAATTGTGATGATGATGTCATCATCACATTGTTTCAGGTATTTCTTGTTTTGGGGGTAGAGGGGTCTTTCAAAAGTATGCAGTGTGGTTAATCGCTGTATGTGGAATTAAATTTTTCATCCAATGAGCTCTCCTGCTCAGAATTTGAGTAAAAACACAAGGAGATATATCAAAAATACGAACACAAAAAGTAGTTTTTTCATTCTTCCTCCAAAATTAATAACTATTATTTTATTATTTTACCTATTATTTTATTATTTTCCTTAGGAGTCCCATTTCAGAACTCAAATTCCCTCTAATGTGATATTGGTATACCTCCAAAAAAGAGATTTCCGCTTCTGATTTCGGAAGAGGGGAATCATAAATTTTGAAAAGAGTATGCAAATACATAAAAGGTCCCGAAAACCTCAAAAAGTCCAAAAAAAAGTTTTACTGAAGAAATTTATTCAAACCAAACAAAACAACTTAAAACTTGATAGTCTCGTCAATGATTAATGGTTAGTAAAACTAGTCAAAGGGGGCCCCTATTTTGATGATTCAAAATGGGGATGTCTTGCAGGCAACAACAAATGGTGACTTGCTGGGGAGAAGCAGTTATCTCTTGTTACCTTTACATGGAGTTTCAAAGAAAAAATTTCAGTATAAATATGTTGAGTTCAATAGTAAACTCAAATGAGAGACAACTAGATCTAGTAGAGAAAAATACTTGATTGATATCACACACATCCATGATCATTGATAATAAGACTCAACAAATTGGAAAACTGTAAAGAGCACTAAAACATCCATGCGAAGAAATATCAGTGGTAGGTAGTTAAAGATGAGATTCTACATAAAAAAATTGGCTTGATGTAATGATCTTCAAACCAAGATCACCTGGGTAATAAGATTTTATTCTGACTATTTACAATTCCTTCTTTTTTTCTTTTTTTTTGAACATAAGATCAACCCAATTGTGTCATGAAAATTGTCTCGTTAGAGAAAAATTCCATAGAGATATTTTACCTAGAAAATGAACAAGCTAGCTCCTTCAAGAGACTCCTCATCTTTTGTTTTTTACACCAAAATCAATTACCATGTCATGGTAACCACCTATCAGTAATTTCAGTACAAGTATCATCCATGAACATCGTCAGGTCGGCTTGTGATAAGACCTTCTATCATTGAGAACAAATGGATGAATCTTGTGTAATTAAGAAAAATTAAATAGGATGCAAAACTCCAAGTCATTAGCCTAGATTGGGAACCAGTTGAATGGTAATGTCACTCACAAATTATGAACATGATCGTCCGACTTGTGACAATACCTCCTATATTGTAGCTTACATTCATTGAGTTGTTTGTTTATTTCAGTCCCAGGTGACAAGGGTGAGATCAGAAGAAACCTGAAGGTTAGAGATTCTATATAGATGTGCCACTAATATCACCATAATACCAAGAAAGAATGAAAAAGTGTCCTAAAAAAATTCACTATTATTATGGGAACAATAAAGATAATGATCATCAAAAATGTGGATTTTAGTATAGACAATGCCAAAAATGGATATTGAATTGATCTTCCATAAGGATATTAATCCAAACCCAAGTAAAATTTCCTTACGTATTAAGGTCAAAATCCTTGGTAAAATTGTTTAGGAGAAGCTACTTTACGAACAGGCATTAGCTGATGTAGGGGAGATCAAGAATTGTAAGAAAAAAGTAAAACAAATCAAAACCAATCACACTATTCACACCAATCAAAACTACACACTATGTATAGGTAAGTAAAACATGCCTCAAGTAAAATATTTCTTGAGGAGATGGAAATTTACCGAAAAGCTATCAATAACACCTTGCAATGTTTGCAAGCGAATAATACCAGGACCAAGCTTTTCTGTAATAATGAACAGTCCTAACCACAAACGTTGAAAATTTGTGTAGTATCATTTGTCTTTGTGGGGCTTGTCCCACTTGAGTACCGGATCCCTAATCTCAAACTAACAATTTTTGGATGACTTGTCATCAAAACACATTTTTACCAACTGTTGATGATGGTGCAACTTGTTCCTAGACCTTTCCCTTTCTTCTTCTAGCTTAAGAAGGGTATCGATTCTATCTTGTAAATGGGAGGATTCAGGATCTTGCGAATAAGACTGAGGAATGTGTAAATATGGAAGCAGAAGGTTCGATGGTAAGATGACTTCTTTTCCATAGACCAAACAATAGGGAGAATTACCAATGGAAACCTTAGGAGTTATCCTGCATGCCCATAAAGCATTGAATAGTTTTGTATGCCAATTCCTGTGACTATCATCTACAGTCTTCTTAAGAATATTGATCAAATTCTTATTAGAGGATTCTGCTAGGCTATTATCTTGTGGGTAATAATTATCATATTATTTTACTTTTATCCCTTTATCAAGGGAATAATGCGTGAGATCAATAGAGTTAAAATAAGAAGCATTGTCAAAAACCAAAGAGTCAGGTACTCCAAACTTGGTAAGGATATTACTCTCCAATAAATATGTGATCGAGTTAGTGTTAGCAACATTTAATGGGATTGCTTCCACCCAACAAGTAAAATAATTAGTTGCAGTTAGAATGTACTTGTGATGCACTGATGAGGGAGGAGAGATAGGACCAACAAAATCTATTCCCCACTACTAAAAAGGGTACTGGATAGTGACAGGTTGTAGAGGAAATCTCAGCTTCTTTAATTTTCTAGTACATTTTTGGCATGGCTCGCACTTCCTAATAAGGTTATAAACATATTTAAACATGGTAGGCCAGTAATGACCTAATATTAATACCTCGTGAGCTATGGCTTCTCTAGAATAATGTCCATAGAACCTGCATGTAAATCAACCAAAATTTTATCAGCCTCTAGTTTTTCAAGGAATCTCAACATCCCCATTATTCCTCTGTGAGAGCATAGCAACATACGAAACATCAGTGGAAAAAATGTATAATACAAAATCTCTCGAAAAATCAGGGGGCAACAATGCAGGAGCCTCCATAATATCCTTCTTGATTCTCTTAAACGCATCTTTCTGTACATCAGAATACTTGAGTATAAAATCCTTCTTTATCAAGTCCTGAAGAGGTATGATGATCTGTGAGAAGTTAGGGACACATATTTTGACAAAGTTAATCTTTCCTAGGAAATACTGCATAGCTTTCTTCGATCAGGGAAGGCCGATTTTTTCAATTGCTTCCACCCTCTTGGGGTCTATGATTGTTCCATATTTATAAACAATGAAGCCCATAATTTTTCCTTGACGGACCGCAAAAACCAATTTCTTTGGGTTCAGAGAAATGCCATATTTTCTACATCTGTCAAAAACATGTCTGAAAGATAGCAAATGATCATGTCTTTTCTTAGTAAAAATGGTAATATAATAAAGGTATACAACAACATAGCTTTGTAACAAACCTTGAAAAGATACATCCATAGATCTCTGAAAGGTGGCACCAGCATTAATCAGCCCGAAGGGCATCCTCGTGTAGGAAAAAGTGCCCTAGGGTGTCCTGAAAGAAGTTTTCAGTTGATCAGAATTTGTCACTAGAACATGGTTATACCCTAAAAAAACATCAAGGAGGGAGAACATATCTACACCCGATATTGTTTGTAAGATATGTTCCATGGATGGAACTGGATAGTTGTCTTTTTTGGAAGCCTTGTTGAGATTCCTGAAATCCACACATAATCTAATTTCTCCATTTTTCTTAAGAAAAAGAACTAAATTAGAAATCCATTGTGTATGTCTGACAGGAAAAACAATTCATGCCTTCAGGTGTTTTTCAAGTTATTTCTTTATGGAAGTCTCCAGACTTGGATGCATTTTCCTTATCTTCTGTTGGTATGGCTTAACATCAAGCTTTAATGGTATATTGTCATGGATTATGGATGGATAAAAAAATTTTAGGTCATCATAGGTCCGTGCAAAAACATATTTGTATTCTTTGCACAACTTAAAAAAAGCCCTTTATTCTTTAGGAGAACAAGTTAGTCCTATATTCATGAACCGAGGATTGTATTTAGTACCTAGATTGACACTCTTGTCATTGAGAGTAGAACTCTGTGTTTTACAATTAGGATTACCCTTAAATTTATCTTGTAAATAATAAATACTCTCTAAGTTTAAAGATGACTTGGGAATGATATTGGAAGGAAAGATATTATCAGACAAGGATTTCTTGTGTTCTACCTCATCTATGGAAAAGTCCTTAAAGGTATCTTGTGTTATGAGGAAATCTATAATTTGAACATAATCGTCAAATATCTTTCAATTGGTAATGTTGTTTGGTATGGAAGGCCTATACATGATTTCTATGGAAAACATTTCAGGAGAGAGCCCTTCGAGTGGGATGAGTTTGGATGTGGTATTTTCCAATAGGTCAGCATCAAAATTTTGTGATTTGGGGACAAATGTGATATTAAAAGCTTTAAAATAATTAGTCATATCCCTTACAAGTTTTTGGTACATCAAAGGATGGGGAACTAAGTAGTGGATTTGGTTCCTTACCTATTTAACAATGATTTATGAATCTCCATAGCACTGAATGATATCAGCTCCCAAATCAATTGCTTTCTTTAGTCCTTGCACCAGGGCTTCATATTTGAAAATATTATTGGTGCATTGGAACTCTAATATACAAGAAATCATCGATTTGGTACCTTTCGGGTCTATGAGTACACAGCCAACACTGACACCATCTTTGGACTTGGACCCATAAAAAAAAGCATCCATGAGAATAAGGCTAATCTGAAATTTGTATTAACATTATACACATTATGTAAAATATCACCAACAAATGGAGCAACCTTACAGTTATCGATTTCCAAAAGTTTGTCGATATTATGATTTGAAGAAATATCAATTGGTAAATCACCGAAGTAGGAGTAAAAAATATAATGTTTAACAACTAAATTTACAAAACCTACTGGTTCAACCTAATCATTAAGATATGTGACTGTCTGTCTCATGAGAGGCTCCCTATTTATCTTAATCTTATTTGGCCTCTCGTTATATGGAAGCCATAAGTGAGACCAGTCTATGGAAAAATATTTCTTCAATTTTTCAGAACAATCTCTGCTTAACCACATACCATAGGTTTCTGGTACATCAACCACTACAATTTCTACTGTTTGATGAATTTTGAGATCAATAGACAATGTTAGAAGACCATTTTTTAACTCACCCAAGACTTTTACTTTGGATCTATCCAGTTGCACAATCTGTGTAGGGCAAGATTCCCATACGACATTCAACTTTCTGCATACTGAGATAGGCATAACATTTGATCATACAGTTATGGACATTCCTATTGAAAATATCGAAAGTCATAAAGAAAGGTGGAACCCTCTTAGTAGAAGTTTTGTGGGAGTCAGGTTTTGTACAGACTTATAAGTTATGGTTTTGAGCTTCTTTTGACCTATTCAGTACCATGCTTTTGGGAAAACCTTCTCTGATATATGGTATCTTGAGAATATCAAAAAGATAAATTTTAGCTTTATACCTCCTCATATCATCTATAAGATTGTACGCAATCTCAGAAACTAGTTTATCTTTAATCGAGACCATCTTACCCATTGTCTATGCAGACATCATTGGTGGTGTGTCTTGTGGTGGTAATACTTTACTCCTCGTGTTGTAATAATGATGCAAATAAAAAATAGCCTATGTATCTTCCTCCTATTCTTCTTTAGCCATAGGCCGCTATGAAAAACAAATAATACTAGTTACAAATAGATTGTGTTCATTATTGGGAGGTATAGTTTCTGCAATTTCTTGTCTATCATCATTTTGTGTATTTGGAGGAGCAAAGGTTAGGGATTTGAAAATAGATTAAATTTCATCAGAAGTAAGTGTTTTTATAGGGTTCATAGGTGGTTTATTGAAAGGAGTTTGATAAGGTATCCTAGGTGGTGCCCTTACCTGGCCTCTATTATTTCCCTAGTTATCACCATTTTCCCTTTTGAAATCGACCATATCATTGGACATCCTTTGTAACAATTTATTGATGTTGTCCATTTCATAAGGGTATTTATCTAAGGTCATGGGATTAGGAACATGCTATTTCCTTCTCCTAGAACTAGAAGGTCTTTCAGGTTCATGGTCCAGATTGTATTTAAGATCATACATGTCTTTTTCTACAAGAAAAGCCTCCACAAAGGAATGTTGTAGGGTTTTCTTGTGAGCACGTTTAACCCACATAGCAATGGTTGTAGTAAAACCATTAATGTAGTATGCTATCAACAATTCCTCAGTAGGGAGGAGTGTAGAAGGGATCCTATTTTTGAAGTAGGAAAACCTTTGATTATAATATTTTACTCCTTATTTAGGCTTTATTCTAAAAGATGATAACTCAATGAACATATATTTGGGGGTACTATATCTCCAAATTTTTGGAGAAATAATGTTTCAAATTGTTTCCAGCAGTTGATAGAGGCATATTCTGATGCAAAATTTAAAGTTGACGCTTTGCATTTAAAAGTATAAGGAAATAACCTACATACAATATCCTCGTGAATTACATTTCTCAATCTTATAGTTTGCATATAACTCTTAATATGATCTTTTGCAACAGTTTTATCATCAAGATCAAATCTAGGCATCCATTTCTTAGGGTTCTTAGGGATTTTATGTAATTTCCCTAGGATAAACTACATCAACTTCCAACCAAGGTCTATTGATCTTGTTTGCCATATTTTCTTCTGGAGCTTCCTGTTCTTCTAATAATTTTTTTGATGGATGTTCCTGAAGACTCTGAGGAAGACTCACTCTCTGAGGATTCTTGGGAAGAAGAAGGTGATGAAGGGGGTGTTTTAGGTCGTGAAGCACCAAATATCCTAGGTGGATCTTCTAGGGTTTTATATTTTTCATCAAATGGATGGTTTGTCGGGATCTCTAGATCTACTGGTTATTTAGGGGTATTTCAAACACTTGCACTCATAGGAGAAGAGTGTCCTAAGGGTAAGGAATATGCAAGGCTTAGATTGATTTTGGTTCTCTACTTAATCCTTTCAATTTGGTCTTGGGTATGTTTCAAAAACTATTCAAGTGTTAAATTTCCCCTTGAAGGTGAAACAAAGAGAATTTTAGGTGGATTACCTGGAACAATTTGTACAAAACAAGTAGGGTTGATGGTAGTCGCATATTCTACATATCATGTTGTAGATGTAGAATATTGTATGTGGCTTCTAGTAATGATAAATGATCTATTTGGAGGAGGTTTAGCAGATTTTAGCTTTGACATATTTCAAAATATCCCTCCTTCTAGCACCATTTATTGATGGGCCCGATGTGTAGGTAGCTGGAAAATTATACAAAGCATTCAACATAAGGAAATAACCCAACCAAAGGCTTTGAATCTCTCCAATGAAGAGAGGAATCTATCCTTGAGCTATTTGGAATGGCTAAATCCTATGGATAAGAGGCCTCCACTAGTACGGGGTTTTATTAGGCCGATGAGATCTGGTGTGAAGATTGTTGAAATATTGTAACTTCAAAGAATATTCTATATGTATTTTTTGTGGTCCCCGATGGTCCTACTGGGATAACCAATTGTATTATATTTGTACCCCAATGCTTCTAATCAGAAGAACTAATAAGAGTCATGAGGTAGTCCCCTCTAATTGTAAAGGTGGGTCATTAGCACCCTAGTGTGGTTACTTGAGCCTACATGTGTAACTCAAGGCTACATGATTAACTCGAGCCTACATGTCAGATGAGTTAATTAAAGTGAACGGATGAATATAAATAGAGGTGTGGTGCTCCTCATTTGGAACAAACATTCTCACTTGTGTAGTGCATTAGTGGAGAAGAGAAGTAGTTGGAGAAGGAGGAGGATCAGGCTTTGATCTCCTTGCTGGTTTTATCTTTTATCTTTTTGGGGCATCTATATTGAAGAAGCTTTTGTTGGGTTTTTCCCTTTAGAGTTTTCCCAGGATAAATCTTTGTGTTCCTTTTGTATGTTTGTGCTTGTCTATATTTCAGTGATCCTATTTATATGCTTTTGTTATGAAAATGTAATGAAATACTTATGTCTTAGCTAAGCATATGAAAAATTTAACATGGTATTAGAGCCACCCTGAAAGAAGGCATTGTGCATCTACAGAATCTAAGGATTCTTAATTTTTTGTTCTCTATCCACAATCAATTAGCAAAAGAAGGCTAGGATGACTCTCCATTGAAGGGCACATCTTTCTGTCGAAGCGGAATTCGATTCCGAGCATTTTCAGTTTTCGGTGCGGGAAATTAGGGCTTCTTGCAAAAGAAGAATTTTTGAGTGAGCCCAGCATATGATTTCTCTCCTCATAAAAATCGAATTTTAGAGACCTGGATCAATATTTTTGGTTGGGTGAAACTCCAGGAAAGTCAAACCCTAGTTTGACCCCGAGCTAGAAAAACCCTAAATACTAAAACTGCTAAGTTTTGGTACATTCGCTATATCCTGAGATTGGAGAAGGTTCAAGTGATGAAAATTGTAGAGATTGAAGATAAACACCATATGTACACTGTGTCCAAAATCCAGCCTCAGATTTGTTATATTCTGGGATATATGATCCCTCCAAGTTAGGGTTCTAGCCTCTTCCAGAATTCATCTCTAAACAGAACACCTGGGGAATATTGCGATATATTGGGCTACAGAGGTGCGAATAGAATTCTTGAAGATGTTCCAGAAAGGGCATAGACTTTAATTCTTGTGGTCCAAACTGAAAACTTAGAATATGAAACTTGACATGTGGAAATCCGTACAACTTCTCTGTTCGGAACAGTCCTGTAACAAGGCACCTTGGGAAAATGATCATAAATCCCAATTGGTGAAACCAATTCTGATGAAACCTATGGTGTTGGATCAGGGACATTTGGGGTTACCTCAGTGAAAAATTCCAGACACAGAGGATTATTAAGTTTAGAGATATCATATAAATAGTGACAAGCATTTCTGTAGAAGAAATTGGAAAACTAGGGCTTCCTGTTCCGAGAGCTTCCTTCCATTGTTTTAAGAAAAGGAGTACTTTGGACAGATCCATTTGAAGAGATATATATTTCTATCCAATCAGATCTGAAATATTCCAAGTTTTTAAAATTAGGGTTTCTGTGGAAAACCCTAGACCAGCCAGCTCCGGAACCAGGACAGATACCTCAAATCGGTAAGATCTAATCCTTTCTTATTTGCATTTGAGGTTCTCATTTCAAAGTGATATATCACATCAGCTTGATGATAAGCCTGGGGAATTTGACAACTTCCAAGCATGGAAGCATTTCATCTCTTTGAAGAAAATGAATTGGACACCTTCATGAGTAGAGAGGTTCCAGTTCCAGAAGGAGATGAGGCTCAAAGCCTCACACAAGATAAACTTGATCAAGGCCAAGAAGATCATTGTTGATTCAATCACAGATGAACTTGTACCACAAGTGTCTTACCTAAGACACCAAAGATGTTTGATTCCTTGATCAAGATATTTGAAGATTAGAACATTAATTAGAAGATAGATTTGAGAAAACAGTTGAAGAATGTGAAGATCCAGAATGCAAAACATCTTGAAGCGGTAGAAGAAGAATTGGAGAATGCAGAAGTGGTGGTAGCCACCTTGAATGGTCTCCCGGGATCATAGAATTCATTCATTCAAGGAATGTGTGCAAGAAGGAAGTAATTACTTTCAACAGACTCTGGGAAGAAGAAGAATCTCGACTCATGAGAAGAGAAGAAGAAGGTGGGAGCAATTGAATATCAAGCTCTCACCATTCAAAGAAGATCCCTCAAGCAATGAGTAATGTGAAGAACTCAATTATTGAATAACCTCTTATCCACCTTATCATTTGGATAAGAAATGACGGTGTCATGAATGAAGAAGATCATGAAGTAGAAGGATCAAGAAGGATTCTACCCATGAAACGAATAAAAGATAAGTATTCAATTGTCTTTGCATGATATTGTTTTGTTATGCATTTGATTATATTTAGTTGATGTATTATGCATGATAGATTGTTTGCATTAATGATTGTATACTACTAATATGCTTGTTATGGGTAAGTAGCTCATGGTGCCATACAACTCTCCATTGCTACTTATCAAACCTTTTTGCTGACATATTGGATTAGTGCACAATCTCAATGATGTCATGGTAAAGATGGAAGACATCTAGAAAGTTTTTGTGAGACATGGATGAATGTTGTATTGGCTAAACAATTGTATGATGAAAAATAATTTGTCATTATGCATATGTTTTATAGTTCTAACCATGTAACTGGTGCATTTGAATTGTAGGAAAGGTCCTGTACAACCTCCTACAAGAAAAGAAGGATGAGACTTGTTCCGAAGAACAAGTGATGACAATTCAAGATTCACTCCAATGAACATGAATCTGAAGCTCCCAGGGTCAGAGACACCATGACGGAAGAAAGAGCTTTAGAGAGTGGTAGATCCACCTCAAAGGATGAATACCACCATGGGTATGAGAGATAACCCAAGATGAAGAAAAGAATGCTATGAAAGAAGCTATGATCAAAGAATAACAATTGATCATGGGGAATGATGTATACGATATGATTTTGAGACATAAAGGGAAGTACGTAGTATCTTCCATATGGATCGAGACTTTACCAAGATTAAAGTGGGTTCCAACCTTCAAGATTGAATGTAGAAGACTAGGATATGTTGATGACCTGACAAGATGAACTCATGCAAGATGTTATGATGAAAGAATACTAGAATGATGTTTGGGATATAATACTCAAACCAGAAAGCAAGAATGTGGTATCTTCCAAATGGATCAGTAAGATAAAATATGCTACTGATAGAAGTAAGGAAAGACTTGTGGCTTCTCTCAGAAAGAGGGAATTAATTCTGAAGAGACACTTACTCCAAGAAGCAGGGTATACTTTCTTCAAAACTATCATGGTAGTTTCTTCCATGATGAAGTAAAGACAATCCTTCCTTAATGGTATGATTGAGGAAGAGTTTTACATCGAATATTCACATGGATTTGAAGTTGAAGATAGATGGACTCACGTATTCCAGATGAAGATGGCCCTCTATGGCCTGAAGCAAGCTCCCATAGCTTGGTATGGAAGAATAGATAGTTTCCTGACGAGCATGGGATTTGCCAAGAGTAAAGTATATCCTAACCTTTATCTCAAGGTTGTAGAAGATGAACCTGTCATCCTGTTATTATATGTGGATGACCTATTTCTGACAGGGAATGAGAAATAAATTGTAGAATGCAAGAAGAAGTCCGCTGAAGAATTTAGACCTTGGTCTAATACTTTATTTCTTAGGTCTGAAAATATGAAGGAATCTTTCTGAATCAGGGAAAGTATGTAGTGCAAAGTTTGAAAAGATTTGATATGTTGGAATGCAAAGTCATGGCCACACCCATGGAATCCAACCTGAAGCTATTAGCTGATGACTCATCAGACTTAATGGATGTGACTCATTACAGACAGATCATTGGGTCATTAATGTACTTAACAAATTCCAGACCAGACATTTGTTTTGCTGTGAACACCTTAAGTCAATATCTTGTTCAACCAAGACGGGTTCACCTAGTAACAACAAAACATGTGATGAGATATCTGAAAGGGACTATAGACTTTGGTACATACTATGATGGTAGCCATGAGTATAGATTGTATGGCTACATAGATGCATATTGGGCTGGAAGTATCTCAGACAAGAAAACCACATTATGTAGGTGCTTTTGTTTGGGGTCTGTTATGAGTTCATGGTTTAGCAGGAAACAATCCAGTGTTTCTAATAGCACAGCTGAAGAAAAATACATAGCAGATTGCTCTGCTAAGTTGTGAAGTCATATGGCTTCGGAAGCTGATATCAGGTCTCTTTGAACTGAAGATGGATACTACAATGATTCTATGAGATAACCAGATTTGTGATGACAGAGAACCCTGTGTTCCGATTGTAACAGATAAAAATTTGGTATTTCTACATACGAGATAAGATGTAGATGATTATGCTTTCAGTATTCACATATTGGAGATACATATGGTGATAGTTCAGTATTCTTATACTGAATATGTAGATGATGATGGTTTGAATGATGATGTACTGATGAAGCCTCTGTCTCAGGTAAAGTTCAAACACTTTCGAGACAAGATTGGTGTTGTTCAAAAAGACCTTCCTCAAAAGGGGGAGTAGTGATGTTGCAGTGGGATTGTATCATCCCTAGGCACTTGCCCTAAAGTGATCCGGAGACCTCGGTCCTCAAGAATGAAGAGGGATTGTATCATCCCGGTACATTTGTCCAAAAGTGATCCGGTGACCTCAGTCCTTGAGAATTAAGAGGGATTGTATCATCTTGGGACATCTGTCCAAAATAGATCCGGTGACTTCGGTCTTCATGAATGTGGTGGGATTGCATCATCCCTGAAATTCGGTTCAAAATGTATCAGGAGGTCTCGGCCCCCGTGAATGTGGTGGGATTGCATCATCCCTAAACTTCGGTTCAAAATGTATCCGAAGGTCTCGGCCCCTGTGAATGTGGTAGGATTGCATCATCCTTGAACTTCGGTTCAAAATGTATCCGGAGGTCTTGGCCCCCGTGAAAGTGGTGGATTACATCATCCCTGAACCTCGGTTCAAAATGTATCCAGAGGTCTCGGCCCCCGTGAAATATGTAGGATTGCATCATCCCTGAACTTCGGTTCAAAATGTATCCGGAGGTCTCGGCCCCCGTAAAAGTGGTGGATTGCATCATCCCTGAACCTCGGTTCAAAATGTATCCGAAGGTCTCGGCCCCGTGAAAGTGGTGGATTGCATCATCCCTGAACCTTGGTTCAAAATGTATCTGGAGATATTGGTCCCCATGAATGTGGTAGGATTGTATCATCCTTGCACTTCGGTTCAAAACGGATTCGGTGACTTCAGTACTCGAGAACATGTGTTGATCCCGTAATTCCTAGAGGAAGGATTGTCTAAGTTCCACATCTGTGTTGATCCCGTAATTCCGAAAGGAAGGATCATTAGTAACTCTGTAAAGACCTAAATCCCGTAATTCTGAAAGGGAGGATCATTGAATTGATCCCATAATTCCAATAGGAAGGATTGTCTGAGTTCCACAAATGTGTTGATCCCATAATTCCAATAGGAAGGATTGTTTGAGTTCCACATCTGTTTTGATCCCGTAATTCCGAAAGGAAGGATCGTTAGTAACTCCATAAAGACCTAAATCCCGTAATTTCGAAAGGAAGGATCATTGGTAACTCCGTAAAGACCTAAATCTTGTAATTCCGAAAGGAAGGATCATGTTGATGTTTTGATGATGTTGTTGTTTTGATGATAATGATGTTTTCATGATGCTGATGTTTTTATGATGATGATGACGTACTAATCGAAATATCAGTGTATGATGATGATGATGTACTGATCGAAAGATTAGAGTATGATGATGATTACTATGTACTGATCAAAACATCAGAGTGTGATGATGATGATGTACTAATCGAAAGATCAGAGTATGATAATGATAATGTACTGATCAAATGATCAGTATGTGATGATAATGATGTACTGATCAAAAGATCGGAATATCATGATGATGATGCTGTTCAAGAATTGAAGTATGATTATGGTGCTGATCACGATGTTACCGATCAGGTTGCTGATCAAAAGAACAAAATGCTGAATAAGTTGTTGCTGATCGAAAGATCAAAGTACTGAAGATGTTGCTGATCAAAATGTTGAAGATGTTGTTGCTGATCGAAAGATCAAAGTGCTGAAGATGTTGCTGATCGAAAGATCAAAGTGCTAAAGATGTTGCTGATCAAAATGCTGAAGATATTGTTGCTGATTGAAAGGTCAAAATGCTGAATATGTTACTGATCGGAAGGTCAAAGTGCTGAATATGTTGTTACTGATTGAAAGGTCTAAGTGCTGAAGATGTTGTTGTTTGAAAGGTCAAAGAGCTAAAGATGTTGTTGAAGATGTTGCTGAAGGTGTTGCTGATAAAAAGGTCAAAAGATGTTGATGTTGATCAAAGAGTTGCTGTCGTTGAAAATTGAAGATGAAGACTATATGATGTTGAAAAGCTTCCAATGATTTATAGACGTGTTACCCTGATGATGTTGATAATGTCCTCTCCTACTATTGTTGTTGTTGTTGTAGAATACGCTTCTCGTTAAGGGGGAGTGTTGAAATATTGTAACTTCGAAGAATATTCTATATGTATATTTTGTGGTCCCCGATGGTCCTACCGGGAGAACCAGTTGTATTATCTTTGCACCCTAATGCTTCTAACCAGAAGAACTAATAAGAGTCATGAGGTATTCCCCTCTAATTGTAAAGGTGGGTCATTATCACCCCAGTGTGGTTACTTGAGCCTACATGTGTAGCTCGAGCCTACATGATTAACTCAAGCCTACATGTCGGATGAGTTAATTAAAGTGAACGGATGAATATAAATAGAGGTGTGGTGCTCCTCATTTGAAACATACATTCTCACTTGTGTAGCACATTAGTGGAGAAGAGAAGTAGTTGGAGAAGGAGGAGGATCAGGCTTTGATCTCCTTGCTGGTTTTATCTTTCATCTTTTTGGGGCATCTATATTGAGGAAGCTTTTGCGGGGTTTTTCCCTTTAGGGTTTTCCTAGGATAAATCTTTGTGTTCCTTTTGTATGGTTGTGCTTGTCTAGATTTCAGTGATCCTATTTATATTCTTTTGTTATGAAAATGTAATGAAATACTGATGTCTTAGCTAATTATATGAAAAATTTAACAAAGATAAATTGAAAATAGAAAAAGATAAAATAACTAATTTATAACTAACTTCTTAAGGACACTTAAAGCAGGGTAGGTAATGTTTCAAAATGATACTACTGCGAAATATAACAGATGAATAATAATAGCTACTCAATGTACAAACATGTAAATAAAGATTTCTCCTTCCAACTTATCTTTAGACGTAACTCAACAAATAAAATTGCCAAGAATTCTTCCCAAATTATTAGAGATACACAACAAATCCCAGAGACAATATTAATTCACTGTTAGTTTTTCATCACATTTAAGCTAGATAACAAGCACATCAATAAAACACAAGCACATCACAAGAGACAAGAGACACAAAGAGTTTTCCTCAGGGAAACCATAAAGGAGAAAACCCCGCAACTTCCTCTAAGATAGAATCAACACCAAAACAGTAAGAGATCTCCCAAAACAACAGTAGTATTCTGTCTTCTGTCTAGTCCCAAAATTTCCTTCTCCAGTAGTGCACCACACTTGGGAGAGCAAGTGATGTATTTCACAAGTGATAAATAGAGAGACTCTCACTCTCTATTCATATTCATCCGTTCACTTGAATTTCCTTTTCACACGTAGGCTCAACCTAATAATTACTACTCGAGCCTACACCTTAAGTAGTGTATAATAACTCAAGTGCCCCGAAACTGTGGGGACTTACCTAATGACTTGATATGACTTGATTACATTATTAATATTCCTGATCGGAACATCAGGGCATGACCACATGACTCAAATACATAATAGAGACATCCTGGAATAAACATCGGGTTACAATATATAAGATACATAGAAGAATACATTACAAAGTTACATATACATCAACACTCCCTCTTAACTAGGAAGGTATTCTTTCGACACAATTTTCAGCACTGGTCTTCTTCTCTGTATCAACTGGATCATCTCGTCTTCAAGTCATCTTCGTCTTCAAGTCATCTTCGTCTTCAATTCATCTTCGTTTTCAATTCATCTTCATCTTCAAGTCATCATCGGATCTGGATCATCTCTCGATCTAGATCATCATCAAACATCATCACTAGATCTGAATCATCTCTCAATCTGGATCATCATCACTGGACTAGATCTGGATCATCACTCGATCTGGATCATTACTGCTGGATCATCATTACAGGATCTAGATCATCACTCGATCTAGATCAACACTGGTGCTATCTCATGATTCTTCTCGTCATAGGAAGTTCTACAAAGCCAACCCTTTTTCATGCTGGTTGTAGGTCTACCCTCATGTAGGTCTTCGCCCAGCACTTACATCTGACCTGCTCATCAGAAAGGCACACCCAACACTCACATCTGATCATGTAGTAAACTACAATCCCATTAGAAATCCCCAACACTCACATTCACCAGTATGATATGACACACCTACTATCATCTATTCAATGGCTCAACACTTACAACCACCAGCATGATAGGACACACCTACTATCATCTGTGGAAAGGCACAGCACTCACATCCACCAGCATGGTAGGACACACCTACTACCATCTGTGGAAAGGCTCATCACTTACAATCACCAGCATGGTAGGACACACCTACTACCATCTGTGAAAAGGATCTGCACTTACAATCACCAACATGGTAGGACACACCTACTACCATATGTGAAAAGGCACTGCACTTACAATCACCAGCATGGTAGGACACACCTAATACCATCTGTGAAAAGGCTCTGCACTTATAATCACCAGCATGGTAGGACACACCTGCTACCATCTGTGAAAAGGCACTGTACTTACAGTCACCAGCATGATAGGACACACCTACTATCATCTGTGAAATGGCACAGCACTTACAGTCACCAGCATGATAGGACACACCTACTATCATCTGTGACAAGGCTCAGCACTTACATCCATCCAGGCAGGAACACATCCTGCTCACAATGATGGAAGGGCATGCACTCATATCTGATCATGAGGGGAACACATCCCAACAATCATATCAGAATTCCCCCCATTCCTCCTCGATTGAGCTACCTTGTAACTGACCAGGCGCCTCCATTCTCCTATAGAATGGAAGTTGCCCTTACATCCGACCTGCTCGTTGGAATGGCCAACACTCACATCTGACATGGAAGGAACTTAATCCTTTAGCCATGAGTAGAATGGTTCAGCCCTTTTATCTGATCAAGTGGGAACACATCCCTCTATCACATCAGAATGGCTACTCAGTTCTTACACTGAGTGTTCCCGGTAAATGAACAGGTGCCTCCATTCCTAGAATGGCAATTGATCTTACATCTGTCTTGCTCAACAGAATGGCCAACACTCATATCTGACATGGAAGGGAGAAACCCTACCACCATGACAGAATGGCTCAGCCCTTATGTCTGACCTACTCGTCAGAATGGCTATGGATCTCAGCACTCATATCTGACATGGAAGGAAACAATCCTCTCACCATGACAGAATGGCTCAGCCCTTATATCTGACCTACTCGTCAGAATGGCTATGGATCTCAGCACTCATATCTGACATGGAAGGAACCAATCCTCTCACCATGACAGAATGGCTCAACCCTTATATCTGACCTACTTATTAGAATGGCTATGGATCTCAGCACTCATATCTGACATGGAAGGAACCAATCCTCTCACCATGACAGAATGGCTCAATCCTTACATCTGACCATGGAAGGAACCAATCCTCTCACCATGTCAGAATGGCTATGGGTCTCATCACTTTCTCTGGGAGGAAGCCTCAATCTGGAGAACACCAAGTCTCTCTCTGAAGTACTCAAACTTCAGCCTAGCCAATGGCTTCATCAATACATCAACTATATGTTCCTCCGTCGCAACATACAGGAGCTTCATTGCTCCTCTCTACACCATATCCTTGATATAGTGATACTTGATCTCGATATGCTTCAACTTGTCATGAAACACTGGATTCTCTGACAACTTCACGCAACTCTAGTTGTCACAATGTATACAAGTAGCATCTAACTGGAGATCAAATATATCAGACAGTAGCTTCCGCAGCCATACTGCCTCACAACTAGCTGAACAAGCTGCGACATACTCTGCTTCAGCTGTACTCAGTGCCACACAGGATTGCTTCCTGCTAAACCAAGAGATCACACCTGATCCCATACTGAAGCAACATCCTGAAGTACTCTTCCTGTCAACAGCACTTCCTGCCCAATCTGAATCAACATAACCTTCCAGGTTAATATTATGGTTCTCATCGTACTTGAGCCCATAATCAATTGTACCCTTCAGGTACCTCAGAATATGCTTTGCAGTTGTCAAGTGAACACTCCTTGGATCTGTCAAGTACTGGCTCAAGGTGTTCACAGCAAAGCAAATATCTGGTCTCATGTTTGTCAGGTACATCAATGACCCAATCATCTGACGATACATTGTAGCATCAACTGAATCTGACGAAGCATCACTCAATAGCTTCAGGTTCGATGCCATAGGTGTGGTCATGCAGTCGATCATCCTGAATCTCTTCAGGATCTCTACTACATACTTCCCTTGTCCAAGGAGGATCCCATCTATACTCTGCCACACCTCCATGCCTAGAACAATAGTGCATCGACACATAATAGGAGCATCACTGGTCTTCTGTCTTCAACCTTGAAGCAAAGGTTGAAATCCACTTTACTCTCAGTAAAGCCTAGAATCATCAGTAATCTACCCATCCTGTCGTACCATGTCGAACCTCAGGATCTTCTGCAATCACTCCCTCTGAAGTGGAGCATCATACTCCCTCTGTCTTCCGTACTCTATGCACTGAAACATTATGTACTGGAGTGACAAGTAGTATCCATCTAGGATCACTGGATACTAAGATCCTCTATCTTGAACTTCTTCAAAAGTTCATCTTGCACCCATCTGTGAGCTTCTCATCCTCTATCAACCTTGTAGCAAAGGCTAAGATATTCATCAAGCTCATCATGTATGTGTTATCCCATGGGTGTCTTCTGAACTCGTACAAGGCCTTCTTTCATTTTCACACATGATTATGCATGTCGTGTGACTTCACTTCTATTAGCTGTAAATGTCTCTTTGTAGACTATGCCTTCTCTTCATGAGAAGACTCGTGCTACGAATCTTGATTTGTATCCCATGATGTTTCCATCTACTGCATGATGGAACTATGAACTTCTCTTCAGGTCTCGATACTATGCCCAGACATCATTCTTCTTGAACTGATCTTCCCTTTCTTCTTGGTGGCTGGAAGGTTCTGCATCAATGATGTCACTGCACTCATCATATTATTCTTTGTCTTTGAACTGTCGTCACTTGTTCTTCGGAACAAGTCTTCATTCTTCTTTGCTTGTAGGCGATTATGTATGCGATCTTTACTACAAATCAAATGCAATTGTATGGTTAGAAACATTTCATAAGGAATATTTATACTGGCAAATACTTATGCATACATATATGATCATGCAACTACATTAGCCAATACAACATTCATCCATATCTCATTGAAACTTTCTAGATGCCTTCCATCTCTACCAGGACAACATTGAGATTGTGCACTAATCCAATATGTCAGCAAAGAGGTTTCATTCTAGATAAGTAGCAATGGAGAATTTGTATAGCCCCATGAGCTACTTACCCATCACATGCATATCAGTAGTATTCTGTCATTAATGCAAACATCCTATCATGCATAATACAGTAACTGAATATAAACAAATGCATAACAAAATAATATAATGAAATGACAATTGAATACTTATCTTTATTTTTTTCGAGGGTAGACTCCTTCTTGAGCCTTCAGCTTCATCATCTTCTTCATTCATAATAGCATCGTTTCTTATCCAAAAGCTAAGGTGGATAAGAAGTTCTTCAAGAGTTGAGTTCTTCATATTCCTCATTATTTGAGGGATATTCTTTGGATGGAAAGAGCTTGATCTTCAGTTTCTCCCACCTTCTCTTCTTGAGCTTCTTCTTCTTGTGAGTTCTCTTTCTAGAGTCTATTGAAAGTAATCACTTCCTTCTAGCACACATTCCTCACATGAATGAATTCCACGATCCTAGGAGGCCATTCAAGGTGGCCATCACCACTTTTGCATTCTTCATTTTTTCTTTTACTGCTTCAAGTTGTTCTTTGATTTGAGAGACTCTTATGACTGCATGGTCTCTGCATTCTAGATCTTCACATTCTTCAACTGGTTTCTTTAAGTCATATTCTAATTTTGTTCTTCCCTTCAAATAGCTTGAAATTCTGGAAGACCTTCAACAAATTTGCTTGCAATAGGTAGTGCTCTGTAATGCCAAAGCTCATTTGGCTCTACTGTGTCATGGATCAAGGCTTGTTCTGGATATCCCTTCAATTTGTACAAGCCTCCTTCTTGTTCTTCAATCACTACCACATCATCGATAGTCTTTCCTTTTGGCCATATGATGAATTGACCATCTATGAATGCATCCCACATTCCTTTTGCATCAATGCTGAAATGGAGAGAAGGTTCGTCTTCAATCCTAGCACAAACAATACTTCTTTCATTGTTAGAGACTTACCAGAGTCTAGCTTATATGAAGATTCCCCACTACCTGTTATTGGATATTGGTAGTCATCTCCTAGTTTGACCTTGTGAGGTGATTCATGTTTTGACAGTCTTACAAAGGATTCCTTGAATCCCGTCATATGTTTGGAAGCCCCACTATCTATAAGCCAATCATCATTTCCATGAGTAATGTCACCTGTGAGAGTTGATATTAGAACATATTCATCCTCGCTTGAAGAATCTTCACTTTCATATATGGATGTCTTTCTGGATGGTTCATCATCCTCTGCAGCATGAGCATGATGTCTTCTTTGGCCTTGTCTCCCTCTGAAACTGGAACCTCTATACTCATGTAGGTGTCCAATCCAGTTTCTTCAGAGAGGTCAAATAATTCTATGCTTGGAAGTTGTCAACTTCACCAAGCTTATCATCAAGCTATTGTGATAGATCATATTGAAATGAGAACCTCAAATGGAAATACAAAAGATTAGATCTTACCGATTTGAGGTGTCCGTCCTTGTCTCGGAGTTTGTTGATCTAGGGTTTGTCGCAGAAACCCTAATTTTCAAAACTTGGAAACTTTCAGATATTATTGGACAAACAGATAGATCTCTTCAAATGGATCTATCCAATGTACTCCTTTTCTGAAAATAGTGGAGGGAAGCTCCCGAAACAGGAAGCCCTAATTTTCCAATTTCTTCTGCAGAAATGCATGTTACTGTTTCTGTTATATCTCTGAAATTAATGCTCCTCTATGTATGAAATTTCACATTGAGCTAAAATCGCATGTCCCTGATCCAACACCATAAGTTTCATCAGAATTGGTTTCACCATTTGGTATTTATGATACTTTTCCCAAGGTGACCTGTTACAGGACTGTTCAGAACAGCAAAGTTGTACGGCATGCCACGTGTCACGGGTTCATCTTCTGAGTCTGATATTCGAAACACCAAAATTAAAATCCGTACCCTTTCTGGAACATCTTCAGGAATTCCATTGGGACCTTTGTAGCTCAAGATATTGCAGATCTCCCCAGATGTCCTATTCAGGGATGAATTCTGGAAGAGGCTGGAACCCTAAGGTGGAGAGATCATATCGCCTAGAGTACAATGAATCTGAGTCTAATTTTCGGACACAGGATTCATCAGGATTTTATATTCGTCTCCTGCAATTTTCAGCTTCTGAGACTTCACCAATCTCATAATATAGCGACTGTACCAAAAATTAGCAGTTTTAGTATTTAGGGTTTCTCCTAGCTCAGGGTCAAACTAGGGTTTGACTTTCCTGGAGTTTTACCCAACCAAATTTCTTGATCCAGGTCTCTAAAATTCGGTTTTGATGAGGAGAATAAACCTATTCTAGTCTTACTCAAAAATTCATCTTCTGTAGAAATCCCTAATTTCCGCATCGAAGACTGAAAATGCTGGGAATCAAATTCCGCTTCGACAGAAAGATGCGCCCTAAGGAGGAGAGTTGTTCCACCTTACTTTTGCTGAAAATATTTGGAGGAAGATCCAAAAACTAGGAAGCCATATTTCCTGTAGCTACACAATGTCTTCTTCTCAGATGAGCTCTGATACCATGTTAGTTTTTCATCACATTTAAGCTAGCATTATGATCTTAGGATCTTTTCACTGAGAGAATAACAAGCACAACAATAAAACACAAGCACATCACAAGAGACAAGAGACACAAAGAGTTTTCCTCGGGGAAACCATAAAGGAGAAAACCCCACAACTTCCTCTAAGATAGAATCAACACCAAAACAATAAGAGATCTCCCAAAATAGCAGTAGTCTTCTGTCTTCTATCTAGTCCCAAAATTTCCTTCTCCAGTAGTGCGCCACACTTGGGAGAGCAAGTGATGTATTTCACAAGTGATAAATAGAGAGACTCTCACTCTCTATTTATATTCATCTGTTCACTTGAATTTCCTTTTCACATGTAGGCTCAACCTAATAATTACTACTCGAGCCTACACCTTAATTAGTGTATAATAACTCAAGTGCCCCAAAACTGTGGGGACTTACCTAATGACTTGATATGACTTGATTACATTATTAATCCTCCCGATCGGAACATCGGGGCTTGACCAAATGACTCAAATACATAATAGAGACATCCTGGAATAAACATCGGGTTACAATATATAAGATACATAGAAGAATACATTCCGAAGTTACATATACATCAACATTCACAAATCAATATCCATAGATTGATAACTGATCATCAGTGATATAAAGGATAATGTACATCAAATAAACACATTCAGTTGATGCACATTACATATATTAATCCCAACATAGAAACATCAATATCAGAACCAACATATGCATGAAAGAGATTTAATAATTAGTAAGCCAAACATATTAGGAGATAAACTGGAATTCATTGAACACATTTAATGAATAACCATGGAACATAAAATGAGATAACTACAATTTCATTAATCTGCAAAACATACAAAATAGTAAAACCACAAATTTCCCTGTTATGTTTTAGAGTAGTCTTGTGTCCTATGTATTCCTTAATCCTTTTTCTCTGAAAAGTATCCTCTTCTACTTAAAAAATTACATCCTTAAAATAAGATTACAGATTTTACAAGGAAGGAAAATTTTCCCAAAACGTGGGTTTACAAAATCAAATAGCTTCTAGGATTGGATGAGGATGGAACACCACTTGGAATATAGTTCCATAAGTTCATTGATCTTGTTGAAATGGGCATGCCTTAAGTGGATTTATGTTTTAAAAATTTGGGAGGAAATCTCCCTCCTTTTGATTTTTCTCCACTCTTTCATGAACACCTGTATTCAGACTATCGAGGCATGAGGAACCTCAATCCATATCCTGATTTCTGGTATCATGAGATGACTCATTCTATATAAATTCCTTGTCATCATAAAAATGTCATTCCTCCTATTCCAAGTGAAGCTTAGGCAAATGTTCGTAGCTAATAGGCTCCAAGAGAGGAAAGTCCAAATAAGCTAGCAAGTGTTCATAATATGACCACCTTTGCTAGAAATGTTTCTGCCCTTCATTGATCAAAGTCTCCACTGAATCACATATACCTTGCAATGTCTCAATAGTAACCTTAGTAGTTTTGGCCTGCAGACTATATAATATCGGTATATCATGTGGTTTCTCTTTAATATGCTTTTTCTATCCTGTCATTTGTTCAAAATTTGTATATGTTGTCCTTATGTGATCATGGTGGGTTTCAAGGGTTTCAAAGTGCTTATCAAACTCTTCATGCAACCCTTGTATCTCATAGAAACAAGTGTACATATCTACCATGGACTGTTGGAAAACTTGATGCACTCTACAGAGTACCTATTTGAGTTCTTCTGGTGTTAGGCCTAGAAAGGAGGAGGCTTTAGAAGCTACATGGGCATATTTCAACTGTTGATTAGTGAGGACCATTTATTCAACTTGCTTATTATTTAGAACATCTACGTTTCCAAGCTACAGTTTAAGTTGTTCATCTTTCTCCTGTCAGTACCAAATTGTTCTTCATGCTTCTGCTTAAGCTAGTTAATTTCATGTTCATGCCTCTGCTCTACTGTAGACAAATCCAGTTTGGATTTCTGTAATTATTTTTGTTTATCCCCCAGGACCAAACTAAGTTGCGAAACTGAGTCAAAATTGGCACCTGCAAAGACTCCCATGGTAGTGGCTGTGTCCAATGCTCCTTATTGAATGTCAATGGTATTAGAATTCCAAATAACTTGGTTAAGAGTAGGCATCTGTTTGGAAGAACTTTCCCTCTCTCTCTTTGCTTCCCTTTTTACCATAGCTTTGTCCTTTTTACTCTAATAGTACTTTCCTATTGATCCCACTGCATCCTCTCCAAAATCTACCATCACTTCTATTGATGAAGTGGTATGGCAGTGGACGGTCACCAAGGGATCAATTTGGGTTTGATTCAAGGTAATGTCTATGCTCAAGGGAGGGATATTCATAGGATCAAAAAGAGAAGTGAAAGTAAGGGATTCAAAAGAATTGGATATAGGAAAAACTTATTTATAAGGAAGAGTCATATAGGCAGAAGGACTTTCCTCCTGAGAAGGTTGGGGAATTGGGGATGTTGTGATAGGGTGAGATGGTGAAAGTGGGGGAAGAGAAGTACGAGTAGGTGATTCAAATGAAATTGTGGGAATGCTAGTAGTAGCTCCCATAATTGGTGATAAATTTAATTCGAAATAATATTGTTGGGAAGATGATGAACCAAACATATTAGGAAAACCTTCGATATTGGGGATGGATGACAAAAGGGTAGTCATAACATCGTTTGGGTGAGTAGTAGGGTCGTATTCCTCGTCTAGATCACTATGCACATCATGAAATTCAATCTGGGATGAGGATAGAGAAATTACCTTTTCTGTAGGAGGATCTTGTATAGGGGCTTGCTCTTGTTTAACAACAGGGAGCAGAGGCATCAAATTTTTTTTAATGGGATCTTCCTCCATTTTAGTCTATTCTTTGCTCGCTTGAAACTTTTTTTTTAGGCTAGATTTCAGCCATCTCCATGTGATTCTATAGTTGGGAGCTGATTAATTCAATATTTCTCTTGGGTTCTTCCCCTTTATGCAATGTGTCTTCCATTATAGTAGGACAAGGATTGGATGGGCCTTCAAGGACACCTCTACTTTTTCCCTTGGGTAGAGTAGCGAGGGTAGGAGAAGAAATTGTGACATGTTATATTGCCTCCTTTTCTGTTTTCTCCTTCTGAATACTTTTCTTTATCTCAAATTTATCTTGCCCTTCATGGAGAATTCATACCTTGAGGTCTTTTTTATATTTGTATAGATGGGACTTGGTATCATGATCAGTGACTTTATTCATTGCTTCATGAAAATTCGTAGCCGCTCGGAACATGGAATCATCAGGATCACTTTCATGCACATAATGAAACTTAACGTGTTCATGTGCAAAGAGGTTCAACAAATAAGCCATTGAGTCATGCATTCTTTTGGATGCTTTACCAAAATTCATGACATAAATTTCCTTTCCCAACAAGGATGCATGGATGGGGTTTTGCAACAAAAGAGCGTATAGAGGTATGGGAAATTTTGAGCAAGCCCTCTTCTTGTGATTTTGAGAAAAACCCCATCAATGACAATGTGATAAGAAAATTCCTATAGTACGATGTGGTTAGGAACTATCCTGGGAAGCAGGTGGACTGTATTGCTTCCCCAAATTCTTATGTAAGAGAAATATTCTCCTACATACCAATCGCCATACAATGAAATTAGTTCCCTAGCACCTTCAGAGAATGCATGAGCATTAGTCTTGAAAATTTTGAAATACATTGACCCAAGAAATAGGTCACACAACTCATAAACCTGTGGGATGAAATTATTTTCCCACATATCAGAACAATATATGTGCATGGGCGGGGATTTCTCGTCCCAATACCAATTCAGAGACATAAAAGAGGAATACGCGCATAATGCATCCATCACGAACCCTGACATAAAGTAAGATGGCTTTCAGTTGGAAGGGGTTTGCTAATAATTTTCAATTTCATCTTGCAAATTGCAGGACAAAATTTACGCCCAATTGAAAGAATAACCCATGAGAAAAATATGGTGTGCCATAGGAAGCCATTATGCCCTGAACAAAGAATAGTTTGGTAACCCATACAACCTGCAGAACATGGCTACCAATAATGAGAAAGGTTCTTTGAACCAGGAAATTGGGCATGCCGGTGGTGAAGCAAGAATAACTAGTGTTGGGTATTCCAACCAAGACTTGACCACTTCTTCATAATTGACCTTGGAGAGGGTTTCATCAAAAAAATTTGACAAGAGAAGTTGTCTCGGTGGTCCCATATCATAAGCCCCAATGCATACCTGAGGGAAAAACGAAGCAACAGGGATATTATCTGTGTCATGAAATGCCAGTGCCCGTTAGGGTTGACATGGTCCAATGCCCACTTGATAGGGTCATTGTAAGGAATGCATGGAGGTCTTGTAGCGCTGCAATGAAGCTGGGAATTAGGAATACGAAGATAAGCAGGTTGGTCATGGGTGACAGAGGAAAAATTGTCATTATCAAATATGGAGTAAATTCTAGACCAGTATAGATATGAGGTATCAGACACATGCCCAATAGTTTCATTATACACACTGACATTAGGGTATTTGGTCTTCTGCTACGGAAGAGTGGTTTTTGACATGGTGTTCCTAGATGTGGTGGGTGCCTTCTCTGATTGGATTTTGGCCACCTTGTTTGTAATGACGCAAACCAGAAAAAAGGGTCAATCAGTGTAAACTTACCAGTAAAAAACACTTAGAATACCACAAGTCCTTGTGCTAGGAAACAAAGAAAATGAAAATTAAAAACCTTCTGCACATTAAAAAATCCCAAGAAAAATGGTAAAAAGCATTCGTAACTTTGAACTTTAAAAACCCAAAATAAAACGGCCAAAAGAATTTGGATCATTGATTTCATATACATGGATGACTGAGATCAAGGCGGCGGAAAAGGATACAAGGTTTAAACAAAAACCAATTTTCATGATATCTGATTGCCAATTTTATGAAAGTTGGAAATAGGAAATCGGGAAACTAACATTCAGATAGGAAGGATGTTGAATTTCCGGTTTTTGAAAACCTAGAAATTGGAAATCGACAAAGCAGACAAAAATTATTAATTGAAATGAAAATTCCCGTTTTCGAGATCCAAAATAACAGAAATTGGAAATCGGGAAACCAACCTTCAAATTTATTTAAAAGTGGAGATTCCATTTTCTGAGACTTGGAAATCGGGAAAGTATATAAATAATAATTCAAAACCAATGTTGCCGATATTCGGTATACGAAAATCCATAAATTGAGAGAACACCAAACGAATTTAACAAAATCATAGTTTTTCAGTTTTTGATACGTGGAGATCAAAAATCAGAAATCGGAACTTCGACTATTCTTTATTTGTAAAAATGAGATTCCGGAGATCCGAAATTTCGGAAATCAGAAATTAGAAAATTGACTTCAGTATACGTCCAAAAAAGGGATTTCTGCTTCGTATTTTTGAAGCGGGGAATCATAAATTTTGATAAGAGTATGAAAATAAATAAAAGTTCTCGAAACCCCCAAAAATTCCATAAAAACAAGGTTTACTGAAGAAATTTATTCAAACCAAACAAAACAACTTAAAGCTTGATGGTCTCCTGAATGATGAATGGCTAGTAAAAATAGTCAAAGGGGGGCCCTATTTTGATGATTCAAAATGGGGATCTGTTGTAAGAAGCAAAAAATGGCGACTTTCTAGGGAGAAGCAGTTATCTTTAGTTACCTTTACATGGAATTTCAAAGGAAACAGGTTAGTATAAAGATGTCAAGTTCAATAGTAAACTCAAATGAGAGACAACTAGATCTAGTAGAGCAAAATACTTGATTGATATCACAGACATCCATGATCATTGATAATAAGAATCAACAATTTGGAAAATTGTAAAGAGCACTAAATCATCCATGCAAAGAAATATCAGTCATAGGTAGTTAAATATGAGCTTCTGGATAGAAAACCTTGGGTTTATGTCATGATATTAAAACCAAAATCACCCGGGTAATAATATTTTATTCTGAGTATTTACAATTCCTTCCTTTTCCATTTTGTTTTTGAACATAAGATCAACCGAATTATGTGAAGAACATTTTCTGGTTATAGAAAAATTCCATACAGAGATTTTACATGGAAACTGAACAAGCTAGCTCTGTTAAGAGACTCCTTATATATTTGTTTTTTACACCAAAAGCAATTACCATGGCATGGTAACCAACTATTAGTAATTTCAGTCCAAGTATCATCCATGAACATGGTCAGGTTGGACAATGATAAGACCTCCTGTCATTGAGAAAAAAGAGTTCAATCTTGTGTAATTAAGAAAAAATAAATAGGATGAAAAACTACAATTCATTACCCTGGCTTGGTAACCAACTAAATGGTAATGTCACTCACAAATTATGAAAATGATAGGCCGGCTTGTGAGAATACTTCCTATCTTGCAGCTTACAATCATTGAGGTGTTTTTTTATTTCAGTCCCAGGTGAAAAAAGTGAGATCAAAAGAAACCTAAAGGTTAGAGAAGCTATATAGATGTACCACTATTATCACCATAATAGCAAGAAAGAATGAAAAAGTGTCCTCAACAAATTCCCTATTATTATGGGAATAGTAAAGATTATGATCATCATAAGTGTGGATTTCAGTATAGACAATTCCAACAATAGATCTTAAATTGTTCTCTGATAAGGATATTAATCCAAACCCAAGTAAAAGTTCCTGACATATTAAGGTCAAAATCCTCAGTAAATTTTTTTAGGATAAACTACTTTACCAAGAGGCATTAACTGTTGTAGGGAACATCAATCCTTGTAAGAAAAAAGTAAAACAAATCAAAACCAATCACACCAATCAAAACTACACACTATGTACAAGTAAGTAAAACTTACCTCAAGAGAAATATTTCTTGAGGAGTTGGACATTTATCGGAAAGGTGTTAGTAACACCTTCCAATGTTTGCAAGCGAACAATACCGGGACCGAGTTTTTCTGTAATAATGGACAATCTGAACCATAGACATTGAAACTTTGTGTAGTCTCGTTTGTCCTTGTGGGGATTGTCCCACTTGAGTACAAGATCCCCAATCTCAAACTAACGATTTCTGGATGACTTATCATCAAAACACCTTTTGACCAACTGTTGATGATGGTGCAAATTGTTCCTAGACCTTTCTATTTCTTCTTCTAGCTTAAGAAGGGTATTGATTCTATCTTGTATAAAGAAGGATTCTAGATCTTGCGAACAATATTGAGCAATGTGTAAATATGGAAGGATAAGGTTTGGTGGTAAGACAACATCTTTTCCCTAGACCAAACAGTAGGGAGAATGACCAATGGCAACCTTAGGAGTGATGTTGTCTTCCCATAAAGCATTGAAGAGTTTGGTATGCCAATCCCTATGTCTATCAACTATAGTCTTCTTAATAATGTTGATTAAATTCTTATTAGAGGATTCTGCTAGGCCACTACCTTGTGGGTAATAATTAACAGAGTATTTTACTTTTATCCATTTCTTAAGAGCATACTGAGTGAGATCAATATAGTTAAAATAAGAAGCGTTTTAAAAAACCAAAGGTTCAAGTACTCCAAACCTGGTAAGGATATTACTCTCCAAAAAAGATGTGATCGAGTTAATGTTAGAAAAATTTAATGGGATTTATTCCACCCAATGGGTAATATAATCAGTTGCATTTAGAATGTACTTGTGCTGCAATGAGGAGGGAGGAAAGATAGGACCAACAAAATTCAGTCCCCATTGTTGAAAAGGGTACTTGAAAGTGACAGGTTGTAGAGGAAATGTTGACTTCTTTAATTTTCCAACACATTTCTAGCATGGCGCACACTTCCTAATAGAGTTATAAGCATATTTAAATAGGGTAGGACATTAATAACCTACTCTTCATACCTTGTGAGTTGTGGGTTCTCCAGAATAACATCCACCCGCAGGACCTACATGTAAATCAATCAAAAGTTTATCAACCTATGGTTTTTCAAGGTACCTAAGAAAGACACCATCATAATTCTTGTGAAACAACACATTACCCACAAACTGGTAAGGTGATGCTTTGAGTCTCAGAGTTCCACGCTTTTTAAAGTCAAGGGTTGGAGGGGTATACCCGTGTATGAGATAAAATCTAACGTCATTATACCATTTAGACAACGAAGTAGTAATGACATCAATAACATCACTTGGCACTTCTTATTCATAAATAGTTTGTCGTTCCTGATCTGGAAGATTGGATTGGGCTTCCAACTGTTAGGATATTTAGACACTTAGGATTTAGTTAAGATCAACTTGTGTAATATATCCTTTAGGTAAAGTGTGTTTCTTTAGTATGCATTTGTAAATATTTTAATCTGAAGGTCACGATATGATCTAGACATAAAGTGATCCAACTATTCAACTTCTCTTAGATCATACCTACAATTGATCCATGGCTTAACACCCGATTAGTCCATGATCTCTATTTAAAGAGCATGGAGGGTCCTTGGCTAGTTGATCGATTATGAGAAGCTCATGTAACTTTCGTTATTTTGCATAATAAATTGCTCCAAGTATCTATTTGGCTAGGGCCATGGACTCTTTCCCTCTCGAGGGTTTTAACCACGTGACAAACATCGGTGTATTGATCTGTAATTCATTTGTGTGAAGTGGTTGCTCTAGCTATTCAGTCTTTTGGGAGTACCCTGTGTACCGGAACATGGTATCAGATCCAGGTTTGATCCTAGGACCTGTGGGGGCTATTCCATTGCGTTTGGAGCACCGTTTCCATTGGGAAATAGTTTTTGTTTTATCGAAAATTGTTTCTGGTTGTTCCAGAAACACCTGTTTCGACAAATATGAAGGTATAATGTTACAGTGATGGATTTGTTTTATTTTTTTAAATCTCTCATATTTTATCAGTTTTATTATTAGATATTTACTATTTTAGTCTTGGACTATTTCCTTCCCTAGCTGCGTTCGCTCTTTGCCGTGCACCTTGTGTGATTATGGTGAATCAAAAATAGCGATAAAACTTGAAAACATAGACTTTTCGGGTAAGCTAAACAAAATCTAACCCCCCACAGAGGGAATTTTTTTTTGTTTTTTTTTGTTTTTTTTTGTGTGTTTTGTAGGAAAAAAAGGCAAGCACAGAGAATGAGAGAGAAGAGGGAAAAAAAAACCCTTCCTCTTTCCATTCTTTTATGTACCTTTTAAACCTAGTTCACTTGGTTCAAAGTTGCTTTCTTCCTTAATAGGTCTTGATTTCAAGTCTTATTAAGTTACTTTTAGTGCATGCAATTTCCATTTTCAAGTTACTTTATTGTAAAAGTGCATTTCACATAAATAAAATAAAATAAAAAGTGAGTCATTTAAGTCTTTTAATTTATTGCGGTACTATTTAAAAGTAGCAATATTGTAAAAGTGAACATTGCTTATTTTACGAAAGTGATTCACTTAAAAAACAACTTTCTTGTAAGTGATTATCAAAGGTTCATGTTGGGAAGAAGGGGGTTCTTTTTTTTAGTTGGTCAAGTTAATCTCTACCATGTCACTATTGGGGACATCTTCAACATTTTCTTTGATCAAGCATAACTTCATCATCCAGAATCAGTTTTCAGTGCCATTTTTTTTTAAAGCACATATTTTTTCGAGATATTTGCATCTAGATAGTTAGTTTCTATTCTTTCAGTCATTATTTTATAGTATGGCCTCCCCTTGTGATATTATACTTACAAGTTCTAACTATTTCTCACGGAAATCTCGTATGGAGAATGTTCTTGGAAGTAGGGGACTTTTCAGGATAACCTCAGGGAAAGAAACAAAACCCACTAATGATGATAAGAAAATTAAATGAAAAAATATATGTGATGAAGCTCATGGATTGATTGGGATTTCAATCTCTATTGATTTGTGATTCCACATATCTGGAATTGATGAACCTAATCAAGCTTGGGTAAAGTTCGAATCTGTGTTTGGTAAACACAATGAAATTTGGGGTCATCAACTTGAGAATGAGTTGATTTCCTTGAATCCAAATGATTTTTCATGTATTCAAGACTATTTATCTAAGTATAAAACTCTTAGACTCTTATGTGTAGAATGCAATATTAAGAAAGAAGACAAATAATGTATTTATCATATTCTTTCCAAACATGGACCTGCATATTTTGTTTTTGCATCTACATTCTACTCCATGAAAAATTCCTTGATTGCATCTAGCTATCAAGATCCTAGTCTTGAATCCTTTTGTGATTTCTTAATTAGAGAGAAAGATAAGCTCATTCATCTTGGAATAATTAACAATGTAGATACATCTGGGAAAGCCTTATTGTCCCAACAGAAAGAAAAGTCCAAGCCTCCTAAGAAATAGAATTTTCGCAATAATAAGTCAAACAAAAAGGGTCCTAAACCCTCTTAGTCAGCTCCTTCTTTAAAAAATGACAAAGGATCCAAGACAAAAGTAAAGAAGAATGAGCGTCATTGCAATTTTTGTTGGAAAGATAATCATGATGAATACAAGTGTTTCAAGAAGATGGCAGCCTTGGAACCAGTAATGAAGAACCACCACATCAGCCTAGATTTGTCTTCAGAATATACCTCTCATGGACATGCACTTTGTGCTTCTGGTTACTCTTATAGTGCATCTTCTTCTTCTACTTCAATTGAATGGCTCATTGATTCTGGAGCATCTTATCATATGGCTAAGGATCAAGACATCTTTTCTACTATGCATGAATGTAACACCAAACAAATATTTGTTGGTGATGATAGATATCTAAGTGTTGTAGGATCTGGAATAGTTCCATTAGAAAATGGTCATTTCAGTGATGTACTATGTGTTCTAAAAATTTCCTGCAATTTGTTATCAGTCTATCAAATTACTCATTCAGGTGAAGGTAAAACTGTGACATTTACACCTCACCAAGTTTTAATCAAGGATTTTAAAAATACTCAAAATGTGCTTGCTATTGGAACTGTTGATGATATTACCAGCTTGTACAAATTTAACAACTTTGGTTCATCACCTTTTCCTTCATTTTTTGTTGCTCATAGTGATAACTTGAGCAAACTTTGGCATGAGCGATTTGGTCACTTAAATTATCGCTCATTGCAACAACTATGTACAATATGGTGACTGGTCTTCCGATGGTATCTTGAAAGGATGGTGTTTGCTCGAGCTATGTACTTGGAAAACATCATCAGGACATTTTTGACAAATGTTCCTCTTGGCACGCTTCGGTTCCCTTGGATCTTGTGCATAGTGACTTATGTGGCCATCTTCCATCTGCATCCTTTTCTGGTTTCAAATATTTATTAACTTTCATTGATGACTACTCGAGACACACTTGGGTTTACTTCCTAAAACTTAAGAGTGAAGTATTTAACATGTTCTTGTCCTACAAGGCTATTGTTGAAAAACAATCTGGTCATCAAATTCTTAAGTTAAGATCTGACAATGGAGGAGAATATGTTAACAACAAGTTCACTACTTTTTGCACTCAACAAGCAATCCAACAACAACACACTGTTCCATATACACCACAACAAAATGGTGTAGCTGAATGGAAGAACCGCACTTTAAAAGAAATGGATAATTGTATGATGCAATCTAAGGGACTAAGTCTTCAATATTGGGCTAAGGCCATAAATTGTGCAAATTACATAGTTAATCGCACACCCAATAAATTTTTACAAGGTATAACACTGGAAGAATCATGGAGTAAAATTAAACTAGATGTAAGTCACTTTTGTGTGTTTGGTTGTGAAGCATGGGCTGACATTCCGGATGAAAAATGGAAAGCATTGCAGCCTAAAAGTGAAAAGTGCATATTTGTTGAAAATTATGAATATGTAAAAGGTTATATAATTCTTCAACCCCATTCACATGATATAATCATTAGAAGAGATGTTAAATTTGATGAAAATATCTTGGCCTGTGAGCCTAACTTGGTGGGTGTGCCATCTTTATCCTGCGAGCCTTATTCGATGATTGTGCCTTCTTCTTCTTATTCTTCCAACTTCCTTGACAAGTTTCCAACTCCAGTTTTTGATGATGAAAGTGAGGATGAAAATACACCTCCACTTGCTCATGGTACTCAAATTGCACCAACAACAATGCTTCCACGATGGGTCCATTCAACCATTGAAGCAGCTGGTGATCTTGCTGGTGATCCTAGAGATCAACTTCGAACACTTTCTCAGTTTCAGCGAGCCTCTTCTCTTTTGGCTCAAGTTTTTGAGAATCATGATCCATAAAATTTTGCAGAAGCTTTAGGAAATTCAACTATGATTGGGATGCAACTATGGATGAAGAATATCGTTCCTTAATGGCGAACAATACTGGGATCTTGTTCCTCTTCCAAAAGGAAGAAAAAATGTCAGATGTAAATGGGTCTATAGAACTAAGCATGCATCAGATGGAAGTGTTGAAATACTTAAGTTAAGGTTAGTTGCCAAAGATTTTTCCCAAGTTGAAGGGATTGACTACAACGAAACCTTTGCTCCTGTCGCAAAAATGAATTCCATCTGCCTTCTTCTTTCCCTTGCATCCTTACATAACTGGAAATTCCATCAAATGGATGTCAAGTCTGCCTTTTCACATGGTGATTTATAAGAGGAAATTTACATGGAACGACCTCCTGGATATGTTCAAGATAACTCTAGCCTTGTCTGTCTCCTTAATAAATCCTTATATGGCCTTAAGCAAGCTCCAAGAGCTTGGTATGCCAAAATGGATAGCTTTCTCCTTGATACTGGTTTTTCTAGATTCCATTTTGACCCCAATGTCTATACCAAGAAAGTAGGAAACCATCTCACCATACGTGTTCTTTATGTTGATGATGTTATCCTTACTAGTAGTGACCCTAAACTTTTAACCCATGTGAAATCCAGTCTTAATCAAAATTTTGAAATGTCAGAATTAGTACATTTGCATTATTTTCTTGGTCTCCAAGTCTTGCAAACCAAATAAGGAATATTTCTTTCCAATTCTAAGTATACATGGAAATTGAACCCAGGTGTTAGAACAATTACACTCACAAAAATTGTCAATTAAACATGCAAATTACACACAAAGGAGACTGAATATGGAGCAGAACACTAATATGTATTGAATAAGTGTACAATAGCCAACCTTGTGAAGTCATAGGCTGCCACAATAAATAATTACATGAGAGATTCAAATGCATTGGGATGCCATTCGAATTAGTCAAAAGAAGGCTTACTAAAACTAAGCAAATCAACCATAGGTGCATAAAGCAACTTCCAAATCTGTCTAGGAGCTCATGAATTGGAAAAATCAATTAGGGGGGCTAATAGGTGGTGGAAGGAAAACTCATACATGATTTTATTAGGAAAAAAAAGTGGAGGATGATGGGTACAAAAAACAAGTTAACTTCACCTAGTCAAACTTTCCCAATTGCCTTAAAACTCAGTAAAAGCAACAATAAAGCAGAAAAAGCAGATATGCACTAGGAAGGCCAGGAATAGAGCAGAAATGATTCCAAGAGGTTTCCCAAGCGCTCCATGACTCATTTTTAGGAATTTTGATCATCTAGGACATGTGGAGGAAAACATGCATAGAGTGGAATATGGAAACTAGGCAAATAAGACAAAAATGGAGATAATTAATGTCTAAGGTAGCTAACTATGGATTGATTATTCTAACACCCCCCCTTAAGCCTGAATTATGAGTAAAATATCAGAAAATAATAGGGCCTAGAAACAAGGCTTAGTCACCCTTTGCATACTGCATGTCCATTTAACCAAGGAAAGAGGCAAAAACCTAGTGGGAAAAATCCTCCCTTAAACATGGACAGTAAAACAAAATTTGAAAATATTGTCATCAATCATGCTTCATAGCATGATCAACATTCTCCAGTAGTGATCTGAGATTCCTAAATGTCTTCTCACAAAACATTTTGGTGAAGATGTCTGCTACTTGTTCTGAAGATGAACAGAAAGTAGGTGAATGGTGCCATCATGCACAAGCTGTTTGATGTAGTGCATATGGATCTCAATGTGTTTGGTTCTCTATCTCTGAACTGGATCATTACAGATTCAAATGGTACTCTAATTATCACAATAGATAGTAGTTGAGTATTCTGATTCGAAGCCACACTCACTAAGTAACCCCTACAACCATAAACATTGAGTTGCTGCATTTACAACTCCTCTGTACTTTGCTTCAGTAGATGAGAATGCAATGGCACTCTGTTTCTTGCTTGAACAGCTGATTGGTCCTTCAACAAGCATGAACACATATCCCGATGTTGAATTTCGATTTGCGTTGTCACCTGTCGAATCACTATCAGTAAACCGAATCAAATCAATATCAGATTTAGCTTTGTAGAACATCCCATGAGTTCTTGTTCCCTGAACAAAGTTAAGGATCCTTTTGGCTGGTCTCCAATGGATCTCATGAGGCTGATCTATGTATATTTAAGACACACTTATTGCATAATAAATATCAGGTCGAGTATGTGTAAGGTACAAAAAACACCCAATCAGTTGCCTATAGAGTGTATTATTTACCATAGGTGAAGAATCTGCTTCTTCAAGCTTGACTCCTGAAAGGAAGGGAGTCTTGCTTGGATTTCAATATTTCATGTTGAACTTGTTCAGAAAATCCAAATCATACTTGGACTAATGTACTTTTATTCCATTTTTGGTTTGAGCAATCTTGAGACCCAAGAATTGGCTCAATAACCCCAAATCAGTCATAGAAAATGCATGGTTTATCGCATCCTTCAAGGAGGCAATATCATCCTTTGAGCTTCCTGTAATGAGAAGCTAATATACATTCAATACAATGATCATGAAAGAACATTGAATACTCTTCAAATAAACATTAGGATCATACTTGCATCGAACAAAATTCAATGATAGCAGAAATCCATCAATCTTGGCATACCAAGCCCTGGGGGCTTGCTTAAGGCCATACAATGATTTCTTTAGCCTGCACACAAGAGATGGATTAGTAAACATCCTTGAGGCTGCTACATGTAAATATCTTCAGTAAGATATCCATTCAGGAAAGCACACTTCACATCCATGTGATGTACCTCCCATTGCTTCGAAGCTGCAATGGCTAAGGCTAGCCTAATGGAGTCCATTTTGGCCACTAGTGGAAAGGTCTCATTTTAGTATGTTCCATGTACCTATGAGTAGCCCTTAGCTACAAATATTTACTTATATTTCAAAGGTGAACCATCAGCATCAAACTTGGTTTTGAAATCCCACTTACATTGAACTAGCTTCCTCCCTGGGGGAAGATCAACCAGCTCCCAAGTGTTGTTCTTCTGGAGTGAGCTGAATTCTTATTTCATGACTGTTTGCCATATTGGATCATGTGGTACATATTCATATGTATATGTGTCTGATTCAACCATTAGATAGCATTTCTCTGCAAACAAGGGGTCTTTCATACACAGGGCACTCTCAAACTGAGATCTAGTCCTCCTAGAATCACTAGGATTTCGAGCTAGTTCCCCAACTACATGAATGGTATTTGCTGCCAATTTTGGTCTTGTAGGACTATTAGGATCTGAAATTAAATCATCAATATCAGACATATCAGAATTAGCAAACTCATTTATCTCTTCACTTACATTCAGTGGTTCTGGTGGTGAAGAAGACTCTCCAACTTCAACTGCTGCTAAAGGATCTTCTTGGAACTGAACACTCCTTTCAATGAAGGATTTGTTTGTGCTCAAATTCATCATCTTGTACCCTTTTTAATCTTCATAGTACCCAACAAATAGACACTCTTGGCTTTGGGGCTGCAAAGCCTTCCTCTTTTCTGTTGGAATTATAGCCCAAGCTCTTGAGCCAAAAATCCTAAAATGGGTCACATCTGGCTTGTGCCCACTCCATGGTTCGAAAGGAGTCATACCATCAATTTGTTTATGAGGCACCCTATTATGGATATAGGCTGCAAATTTTATAGCTTTTTCCCAAAACTTTGGTGGCAAAGTCTTAGCCTCCATCATGTAGGTTGCCATCTCTTTCAATGATCTATTCTTCCTCTCAGCAACACCATTTTGCTGTGATGTGTAAGGGATAGAATGCTGCATATGAATACCTAGATCTGTACAATATTGAATGAACTCAGACTTGAAATACTCACCACCATTGTCAGATCTGATGACCTTGAGTTTCCTCCCATACTTGTTTTCAACCAAAGCCTTAAAGACTTTGAAGAGGCCAAAAACTTCAGACTTGTGTTTCAGGAAGTAAACCTAGTAGTACCTGGAAAAGTCATCTATGAATGTCAATGCATATTTTTCCTAACTCATTGACATATCAGGAAATGGGCCAGCAACATCACTGTGGATCAACTCAAGAGGTGCAGAGGTTCTCTCATGACTAGCTTTCTCAAATTTATGCTTTGGGTGTTTTCCTAAGATGCAACCTTGACAAACTCCTTTGGAAAACTTAATCCTTGGTAACCCTATGACCATTTGTTTTTCACTAAGATCAGAAATATACTTATAGTTAAGATGGACAAATCTTTTATGCCAAATCTTGCTTGCCTCATTAGCATGAATCAGAAGAGCAAAGGGGTTTGAGTAGGGTAGGAAATGTGAGAACATGTATACCTTTGAAGTGTGATTTGCAACTCATTTTTCAATGACTTTACCACTTGAGATCTTTTTGATCTCAAATTCATCAGGGGAGAATATGACCTTCTTTGGAGACCTTGTGTGGGTCATCTGATACACTGATAAGAGGTTAGCGGCAAGACTTGGAACATACAATACAGTGCTTAACAATCCTCCATTTTCCCAAACATTCAGTGAGAGAGTCATCTCCCAGTGCTATTGGTGTACCTTTCGACATGTCAAGAGAGGTGAATGCCTCCTTGGTCAAAACCATATGTCTTGAAGCTCCAGAATCAATGATGAAACTAGGTGAGCTTGATGTGCCAGCAACCAATGCATGAATTCTCTATCTATCTTTTGAATTTGATCCCGCTTCCCTCTTATTTGAGCTATCAGGAAGGGAGATGCCATTCTTCTCCAAGAGTTGGGTCAGCATGTCTATTTTATTTTTCATGCAGGAGATTTCAGGATGATTCCCCTTACTATAGTATGAACACTTGCTCATTTCTCCTTTGTTCTTCTTCTTTTGGGGGTTCTTCTTGGAACCTTGGGGCTCCTCTGGAGACTTGTTCTTGTCTCTCTTTTTCTCAGGTGGCTTCTTAGCTTTCTTCTTTCCTTTTGAATCCACCCTCGAATTTCCATAAACCAGAGCTTGGTCTTTGGAAGGTTTGATGGTGCCCATTATCACCAGTTTATCTTGTTCTTGTGTGAGAGATTCCATGAACTCTGTAAGTTTAGGCATCTTCCAAGCTCAAGCTGTCAAATTGGTGGCATGGAAGGTCGAAAAAAACACTGAATAGTTAGGGCCAAAATTCAAGAGTATGGAAAAAACCAGTTGCTCCTCCTTCTTTTCGATTCCACACTATTTTAGTTGCAAAACAAGGGCTTTAAACTTGGAAAAATAGAGTTGCAGGGATTTGAAGCTAGTGGGACTCAAGGAGATCAATTCATTCTTGATTTGATGTCATCTCATCTCATCTCATATGTTTTACCAAAAATATCAACAGGCTTCTCCCATACTTCATTTGGTGATGTCAATCCATCAAGACGGAAAAGGAGGTCTCTAGATATGCTCAGACACAGGAGACCATAGGCCTTATCCCTTCTGTTGTGCCATTTAATTTTCTCTGTAGCTACATTGGGCTCTAATTCTATTTCCATAGTCACTCTGTAGAGGCATTTCACTCTCAACAGTATCTCCATATTTTATTTCCATTCAAATAAATTAAATGGAGTCAAGATGATCCTCTGAGATTGATCCATAGCTCAGAAATTGTCCCTTTAGTCAACAAAATGCTCCCAGTCAATGATGTTGAACCTGTAATAAAAATATGAAGGATATAAATTGATATAAAAATGCTCTGATACCATGTGTAAATTGAACCCAGGTGTTAGAAAAATTACACTCAAAAAAATTGCCAATTCCACATGCAAATTACACACAAAGGAGACTAAATATGGAGCAGAACACTAATATGTATTGAATAAGTGTACAATAGCCAACCTTGTGAAGTCATAGGATGCCACAATAAATAATTATATGATATATTTGAATGAATTGGGATGCCATTCGAATTAGTCAAAAGCAGGCTTACTAAAACTAAGCAAATCCCCCATAGGTGCATAAAGCAGCTTCCAAATCTGTCTAGGAGCTCATGAATTAGCAAAATCAATTATGGAGGATAATAGGTGATGGAAGGAAAACTCATACATGCTTTTATTAGGATAAAATAATAGAGGATGATGGGGACAAAAATCAAGTTAACTTCACCTAGTCAAACTTTCCCAATTGCCTTAAAACTCAGAAAGCAGAAAAAGCATATATGCTCTAGGAAGGCTAGGAATAAAGTAGAAATGATTCCAAGAGGCTTCCCAAGTGCTCCATGACTTAGTTTTATCAAGTTTTACCATCTAGTTAATGTGGAGGACAACTTGCATAGAGTGGAATATGGAAACTAGAAAAATAAGAAAAAAATGGAGATAATTAATGTCTAAGGTAGCTAACTATGGGTTGATTATTCTAACAGTATGCTTGTGACCTTATTTGTCACTTCCACATGGAAGATTTTAAAACAGCCTCTTCTCCCTTCGAGTCTGGAGTCAAACGTTCTACCACTTGTACTTCCCCTAAAGTAGATGCCACCTTGTATCGTCAACTTATTGGTAGTCTTTTATAATTGACTCATTCCTATCCTGACCTTTCCTTTGTAGTTGGTCATGTTTCCCATTATATGCAAACTCCTCATGAAAGTCTCTGGAAAGCAGCAAAAAGAATACTTTGATATATTCAAGGTACAATTCAGTTTGGGATTCATTACAGTAGAGGGGGGAAACCTTTGTTGGTTGGTTTCATTGATTCAGATTGGGCCAGTGATCCCGATGATCGAAATTCTACTACAGGTTATGTTTTCAGTCTAGGATCTAGACCTGTCACTTGGGCTTGTAAGAAACAACAAGATCTTTCTCTTTCTTCAGCAGAAGTAGAATATTGAGCCACAGTTAATGCCAGTCATGAAGATTTATGGCTTTGACAGATCCTTTCAGAGTTTGGATTTGAGCAACAGTCGCCTACTCCACTTTGGTGCAACAATCAAAGTGCCATCAAGCTTTCCAAAGATCTAGTTCTACATCAGTGTAGNGTTCATGATCATGTTATTGAAGTGCTCTATTTCCCTACAGATGATCAAGTTGCAGACATCTTCACCAAGTCTCTTACAGAAGCAAAGTTTTCTAAACTTTAGTCTATGTTAGGAGTTCAGGAATGTGTCCTTAAGGGGGAATAGGCTCTAATTCCTCCTTCCTTCTCCTAATAGTGTCACTTTTGTAAATCCTTCAATCCTATACCAAATTGTTATTAAGGGGGGATGTTAGGATATTTAGACACTCAAGAGTTAGTTAAGATCAACTTGTGTAATATATCCATTGGGAAAAGTGTGTTTCTTTACTATGCATTAGTATGAATTTGTAAATATTCTAATTCAACAGTCACAATATTATCTAGAGATCAAGTGATCTGACGGTTCAACTTCTATTAGATCATACCTACCATTGATCCGTGGCTTAACACCCAATTGGTCCATGATCTCTATTTAAAGAGAATGAAGGGTCCTTAGCTAGTTGATCGATTCTGAGAATCTCATGTAACTTTCTTTATTTTGCATAATAAATTGCTCAAAGTAGCTATTTGGCTGGGGTCGTGGACTGTTTCCCTCTCGAGGGTTTTAACCACATGACAAACATTGGTGTATTGATCTATGATTGATTTGTGTGAAGTGGTTGCTCTAGGTGTTTGGACTTTTGGGAGTACCCTGTGTACCTGAACACCTAGAGAAACCACTTCTTCTTCATAAATAGTTATGTCATTCCTGCTCTGAGTATGATTTGGAGATAATACCTGCCAAAATTGTAAAAGGGAAGGGTTTATGCTTGTTGGAAGCCCAATCCAATGTTCCAAAGCAGGAACGACAAACTATTTATGAAGAAGAAGTGCCAACTGATGTTATTGATGTCATTACTACTCCATTGTCCAAATGGTATAATGACATTAGATTTTATCTCATACACGGGTATGCCCCTCCAACCCTTGACTTTAAAGGTTATAGAGGAAAGGTCAAATTCTTTAATTTTCCAACACATTATTGACATGGCTTGCACTTGCTAATAAAGTTATAAGCATATTTAAATAGGGTAGGACAATAATAACCTACTCTTAATACCTTGTGAGTTGTGGGTTCTCCAGAATAATGTCCACGTACAAGATTTACTTGTAAATGAATCAAAATTTTATCAGCCTATGGTTTTTCAAGGTACATGAAAAAGACACCATTATAATTCTTGCGAAACAACACATTATCCACAAAATGGTAAGGTGATGCTTTGAGTCTCAGAGTTCCACACTTTTTAAAGTCAAGGGTTGGAGGGGCATACCCATGTATGAGATAAAATCTAATGTCATCATACCATTTGGACAACGGAGTAGTAATGAATTCAATAACATCAGCTGACACTTCTTCTTCATAAACAGTTAGTCGTTCCTACTCTCGAACATTGGATTGGGCTTCCAACAAGCATAAAACCTGCCCTTTTACCATTTTGGCAGGCATTATCTCCAAATCATACTCCTGGAGCATAGTCATCCAGTGAGCTCTTTTTTCTGCCATCTCTTTCTGAATGAACATGCTTCTTACTACTATGTATGGGACTATTACCTTTGTTTTCAATTTCATTAGATAGGGCGTGAAATGTTTCACAGACTTGTAGATAGTATAGGCTTGTTTGTCTATCTGTGTATAATTCAATTATGCTCCTTTGAATGCGGTGCTCATAAAATATACATGAATCTCAACGTCCTTGTTATTTCTCTATGAGAGCATAGTAACATACAAAAATCTAGTGACAAAAGTGTATAATACAAAATCTCTCAAAAAATCAGGGGGAAACAACTTGATAGTCTTCTAAATGATGAATGGCTACTAAAACCAGTCAAAGGGGCCCCCTATTTTGATGATTTAAAATAGGGATTTGTTGTATGCCTCAAAAATCACCTAACTGAGGTTAGATATGCACCCTCACCTACTGATTGACATGCAGTTGAGTTTTATTCAGTTAGAATCAGTCTAAACTGCCTCTGAGTCTGTTAGTGTTAACTAAGGTTGTGTTAAGTGGTTAACCGATGTGCTAAGTGATGTCTAACTGACAGCTATGCCACTCTCATGAACTCAATTTGAATTAAGTTTCATGGATTCAAATTGGATGGCTAGTAATTCCATTGTATTACATAGTAAGTAAGATTCAGATTATTTTTGATTAATGAAAGCAATTATACAGCTGCAACTCCTTATGGCACTATTTCATATCATTTTCTGAGTGAAATTGACTTGTGAAATATATTTTTAGTTTTGTATTGATTCATATATTTTTGTGCCTTAATTTTGTATGGTATCATATCCATGGAAAGACGGGCCCATTCTTCTAGAGGTTTCTTACTAGATCTATGAATAAATTTGAGAAACATTTCTCAAAAAAATTCCAACACTGCACCAGATGCGGAGAGTTTACCATGTAATTCCTGGAATCCCAACCTTGTTGATCAAGCTTGCTTGATTTACTAAGACAAGTGTGATTAAAACTCCAAAAGTGTTGGTTGTTCAACCTTATTTTGGTTGTTTTTCATATTTTGCAGGTACAAATTCATATGCATTCGATATTATCAGTCACTCTTCTTACTTCATCCACAAGATATTCAGAATGGAAGTTGAATATGATTGCATCTCTTAAGAGACAAAGTCTCTATGAGGTATTTATTGGACTTGCTAAATATTCTTATGAACATGAGAATGATTGTCTAAATGGCGGTGATAGAGCTTTTGTAGAAATATGTTTGGCCTTTTCTCCAAGCTTGTGCTACCTTATTGATTCTGTTGAATACCCAAAGGATCTCAGGAAAAAATTGGATAGAACCTTTGGAAAGAAAAAATAGGATCATAATATAAATTTGTATATCACACTATTATCAACCCAAATGGCACTTCTCCCTCCGAGTGCTGACATTCCTTATGTTGGTACACAAAAGGACATATTAGGATTGAAGTTTTCCAAAACACTTTAGATGGGCATGACTTGGGATGAATTTACCTTGAAACCAACTTGCTACATATTTTTTCTAAGTGTTGAGTTGCGTATTAGACTATCTCCATTGCAACTCACATAATGTATGCAACTATCTGCATTGCAACCCATGTACATCAGCGTATGCGGGTTTCCTTTAAGCAACTCGCGTGTCATACGTGGGTTGCGTATATTAATAGTCGTGTACACCTCAATACGACCTTAAAAAATATAAAACATGATTAATGGATATTAGTTGGGCCCTAATCATTAACTATCCCAGCTGTTTCAACCACCCAAACCTTCAAAATCAATCTATTTCCCAAAGTATAAATAGAGGCCTTAGGGAGGGAATTAAGCAATCAAGATTGGAGAGAAACGTTATGCTGGTGTTACATCTTCAGAAGTATTGGAGCAGTAGAACTCAGAGTCCTTTGGTTACAGAGGAGTCCTTGTCTCAGAAGGTGGCTTGTAGTCTTATCTCATTCACTGGTTGTTAATAAAGATAATTCTTCTTCCAACATTGTGTTGAGTCTCTTTCATGTATCATGGTTAATGGATATATTTAATTACGTATTTGAAATATTATTTATTTAACCTCTTATATATACATGCATGAGATATTACTTGGATAATTTTCTTTACAGGTGAAAGAGGTGCATCCCTGGAAGCTTTGGGGAGAAGAGGAGATGGAGAAGATCAAGCTTGGATCAACCGTCGGTAATCGGGTAAGTCAATACTTTCTTCCTATTCCTTTTCTATTATTTGGTAAAGCTGATTGTCTACAAGTTTAGTAGTAAGTTGGTAACCCCAGACCCTAGGTTACAACGGTGCTTAACCCTGAACAACAGAACTGGCAACTCCACTGGGGAGTCCAGCCTGCTATGGGTTAGTCCTATAGATACTTGCCCAGTATTTTCTTTGATTCAGTGTATGGTTTTATATCTTGGCTTTGATTTGCAGTAGTGTTTTAGAGACCCTCATTATTTTTTATTTTTCGAAAAAATTTGGTCCTATACGCGGGTTGCTGTGCTACACAGCCGCGTACAACAACTTGTATACGCGGGTTAATATACTGCATAGTTGCGTACAGTATGTGGGTTGTTCTGCTACACAGTTGCGTACATATCTTAGTAGCATATTTTTAGGTAGGGTTGCTTATCCCTGTCTCATTTGGATTTTTCTCTGCTTTGGGGTCTTCTATTGCTGGCATTTTACTGTAGGTCTGAAATCCATGTGCACCATACTTTGTGCTTTTCAGTAATCCCTTGAGTTTTTGTTGTTTGAATCTTCTTTCTTTTAGCAATTTGAGGTGGATTATCCTGTTTGGGTGATAGGTTTAGTGCTGTCTATCTGAATCAGTGATCAGGATTTTAGATACCTTATACCCTGTACTATTTCCAAGTAGTTTCAGTTTGTCACTTTCCTTTTAATAATTTCAGTGGATTTCATTCATTGTTTCTTACTAAGCTAGGTATTTTCCAAGTCTCTTCCTTAGGTGGTTGATTTCGGTTCTTATAAGTCTACTATACTTCATTTTTCTTGCTTTATAGTCTGATTATTCAAGCATACTCAAGAATTTTTGCATTTGGGTGCATAGTAATTTTTGAAGAGTTTGAAAAGTGAAAAAAAAACATTCGAAACATTTGCATTTGAATTGCATATCGTAGTTTTATTTTCATTTTTTGAATAAAATCTCAAAAATTACAAAAATAAGTCTTAGCTTTCTCTTACTTAGTTGTGATTTCATTAGTTCATATCTACCAAAAAGAAAAAGAAGCTTGCTTTAAGTAGTTATAATTTGCTTTGGAATTCATTTTATACACCTTTTTACTTTTCTTATCGAGTCTATAATATCACAGGCATTCATGCCACTTACCCTCTGACTATGAAAAACCCTTAAAATGAATGCGATAATTTAAAATTTATTGGTAAGCTTTGTTTTATAGGGTCATACACCTACTAGCTTAGGCTAGACTTGTGGGATAGGAAGTGTAAACTCCCCACAAGTACTTAAATTCAGACATAGTTGGCCAATTGATAGGTAAATCGTTCTTTGTGTTGATAATATCTGGGAAGCTTCTTTCAAATGGGAGTTAAGCACGAGGCCACGTGGAGGCTTGGACTGAGGAGATAACCCTCTAATTCCTTGTCAAAATGTAGAACACTGTTTTTACACATCTAGGGATTCTATCATAGATAGAGTTTCGGGCTTTGCTACCTTTCCCATGCGTACGAATTAGGCTTGTGACTGTCCCTCTAGACTATTGATATAGTTAAGGTAGCTTCTAGTCTCTTGGACATCTAGGGTTTATACACAGGTAAACCGAAAGGCTATTTCTGGTTCACCTTGGATGGGATTGGAAGGTAACCCTTGTTGAAAGTGTAGGAGGGCGGTGTTTGATTCCTCCACTTATGCCTAAGAACCTCTTCAAGGATGCAAAGAAACTATCTCTCAGCTTTCTTGAGGAAAACATATCTTATACCCCTTGTGATTGTTGATACTTTAGGAAATTTTGTAGTGATTGCTCTGTGGTTTTTCTATGCTTTTAGTCAACCCTAGGGTGTGAAGAGTCAAATTTACAATCACAGAGGACCAATCTGTCAAAAGGTCACAAAGGTTGCAAAACCTTCACGTGCTTATCACATTGGAACCTCCACCTCCCCCTCAAAAGTGGAGATTGGAAATCGACGATTCTTTCAAACTGATAGGAGTTAGTGAAGTTCCCAGTGAACCAGAACTTAGGGAAAACCGTTTTAATTTAAACACAGTTGAGATAGAGGACTTGCAGGCTGATGAGTTTTCAAGGAACTTTAATTCACCTCTAACTGACTGAAACGATGCTGTGATCGTTCAGGTTCATCCTTTCAATCCACCCATGATTTGTGTCCCTTTAGGTAGACTAATGTCTAATGCAAGAGAAAATTTTTCTACTTCCACCTCAGCCACTTTGGCTGAAGGGGTGCCACCTCCCTTGGTAGGTGCCCCTAGAACCCATATACCTACTACACCATTAACTCCAGCTAGCTGGGTGGTTCAACCACTGACTCCCACAAGTTTAGCAGGTACTTCTGGTGGTATGGTATCTGGGATTCCTAGTGTACCTTTAGTTCCTACTTCCTTTGCACACACTGCTCATAATGGTACTATAGGATCCTCGGATTTTTTCCAGGGTATTCCTTGGAATGGGGGGCACATTCACCCATCCACTCCATACGTAGGCCCAACACCCACATATGTAGGGGTGCAGTTCGAAAACCCTAATCCTTATGGTCAATGTTTTCAAACTATGGTTTCAGCTCCTTTCACAAGCTCTCCCTTTTTGCTTTTCAGCAAAGGGATACCTGCTACTATGTTCCAAACCCCAACTTCAACTAGGGCAGCTAGAACCTCGTACATTTCATCACACATAAAAAATCTGCTGGCTTATGGATAGAATCCTTTCCAAAGCAGCCCAACGACTTCACAACCAGCAGCAGGGGGTAACCCCACCTTCACATATGGGAATATGGGAGAAAATCCCTATAATTCCCAAGCTGGTACTTTTATTGCTTTGGTTAGACCCAAGATCCCTTTCTTGGCAGCGTTAAATTTTCCATATTTGTCAAAACTAATGAATGACCTGGTGAGACATAACTCCTCCTAGCCACCCGTTCCTACCAGGCTGCCCTCAGATATCCCAAAATTCAAAGGAAAAATTGGTGATGATCCAGGAGCTCATGTCACCACTTTCCATTTGTGGTGCTCTTCCAACTCACTGAATGAGGATTCAGTTCAGTTGAGGTTGTTCCAAATAACATTAACCAGTACTACAACAAAATGGTATATTGAATTGCCTTCTGCTACGTTTAATAGTTTTTGGGACTTGGCTAATGTATTCCTTAGTCACTTCCAACTTCCTATCTGATATGATTTCAGGACATACTTATTGTCTATCTTTCAGCAGGACAAGGCCACTCATATTTTAGATCACATCCAAGAATGGAGAGGATGGAAGAGCCTTATTAAAGCCACTATTCCTCCCGATTTCTTATTAGAATGGTTCCTTAAATCCTGATTTCCATATATATCTAAGGATCTATCTACTTCAGGAGTGACCAATGAAGAAGAAGGTATCCTCAAGGCCCAACAACTAGATTTGATATATTCTCAGTATGGGATTTTATATAAAATTATCCCTGAAGCACAGAGGCCAACACAAAATGTAGAGAAACCTAAACCTAGACCCCATGCCGATGGTGTCGTTGGTTCTGTGAAATATCCCACTATAGTGTCTTTGGAAAAATAAATCCATGAGTTGTCTGTCAAACATTCTATGGTGGAGGTAGTAAAGGCTTCCCCCTCACCCCAGAATGCAAATTTTTTTGTACAATCCTCTTGGAAGGGAAATCAACAGCCCAGTGGGAAAAAGAAGAAAGGAAAAAAGGGTGAGGAAAACCAAAACAAGCAAAAACCCACAAACAATGCTGATGGGGGAAAAAAAGAAAAGAAGAAGGTGAAATTCCCATGTAATTTGTTCCATGAAGATCACCTGACCCATTTATGTCCCCTTAAGGAACAAGCTCAGAAGCTGTTAAAAGGCAAACAACCAGCTATCCTGAAGGATCCTTTTCCCCAAGGACATAATTTTGCTTCAGCTTGAAATGTAGTAGCGGGCACCCCAAATGCTCCTAACCCCAATTATATCAACATGGTTCGATCCCATGCTTTAATCCAAACTAGGAACAAGAACTATGAAATAGAGGCTTCGGAAAAGGGTAAGTCAATTGGTGAAACTTCCAACCCTATCACAATTGAGAATCCTGCCGAACCTATGCCCAAGATACTGAAAGGTGTCTTCAAGAAAACCTTGCATAATCCTAATGCTAGGGCTGCAGCAAACTACTCCATAGTTGAAAATTTATCCTAGAACCCTTGTGCAATGTCGGCTTTAGAGGTGTTACATAGTTTTCCTATGCAGTGAGATGCACTCTTAGCAGCCTTAGGCAATATGGACTCATTGAGACTCTTGGTGAAGTTTAATTTGTCTGATGTCAAAATTCACCAGCCATATCATGTAGCCTTATCAATAGATGCCATCCATGGAGGAAAAACCATTGGAAGGGCAGTTCTCGATGAGGGTGCTTCTACATGTGTCATGTCCCTATCTTGTTGGAAAGCTCTTGGATCTCTAGAGCTGGTTCCATCAAACACCCTACTTACTACTTTCGATGGAAGGTCATTTCATCCATGTGGTATCCTATCGTATTTCAAGATTAAGCTGGTAGGGAAAGTAGTGTCTGTTGAAGTAGAGGTGATTGATGCACCTTTGGATTATAACTTTCTCTTGGGAAGAATTTGGACTTACGCCATGTCAGCTATTACATCGATCGTGTTTCAGGTGGTAGTGTTTCCACATGAAGGGAAGTTGGTTACTATAGACCAACTCAATTTTAGTTGAAAAGGCCACATGGAAACTAATGAGTGCACTATACCATTGGTTGATCACGTTAAACCTTCTTCAGAGAGATTAGGGGATGGAAAGTACACATCATTGATGGGAACATTTTATATTCCAACTCCGATTAATTATCTAGGTTCTACTAGTGTAAAGAAGTCTATAGCAATGGTTGTTGATAGAATAGATCCTTGGGTTCTTCCTTCCCACCATGGACCTGAAGTTCCCTTATCGGCAGCAAAAGTATCTTATCAAGCTATCGTTCATACCGATGTTGATCCCATTTTGGTCCCTCTCACAGTCTCAGAGGAGCCAGAAGAAGCCTATTTTCTTGTTTGGGAAAATAACTCTTTGCGTTCTAGAGATTGGTTAGATATGGTTTTACCTTTGGATGAAGCCATTCTAGAAGCCATGTGCAAATGAGATAATATCTGTGAATATCTTCACCATCGATCCTATTTTCTTCCAGAGTTAAGAAGGATTGAGAACCAGGAGTTCCACATGAGACTGGCAAGTGATGTTGATACACCTATTAATCCCTTACCAAGGGAAGGAATATTTGCTGAGGGGAATATGGAAAACATTTACACTACAATTCCTATCAACATTTTTGCAAAACCAAATGTTGTGGAAAATGTACACATAGACACAAACTTCTCTCTGGAGGAGATTGCGATCTATACTTCCTTGTTTAAGGAATTCCATGACGTATTTTCTTGGTCATACGAGGAGATGCTAGGCATAGATCCATCAATAGTCGAGCATGAAATATGAAGTTACCATGATGCTAGAATCGTTCGACAAAATTTGAAACCTATCAACCTGAGTAAAGTGATAGTGGTTAAGGATGAAGTTGAGAAACTATTGAAAGTCGGTTTCATTTAACCCATAGCTTTGACAGAATGGGTATCCAACCCTATTCCTATTGACAAAAAGAAATGGACTATAAGCGTTTGTACTGAATTTTGAGATCTAAACAAAGCCTGTCCCAAGGAAAACTAACCCACGCCATTTATAGATCAAATTATTGATGCTTGTGTGGGAAGTGGATTATTTTCATGTATTGATGGTTTCTCTGGGTATAATCAAATCCAAATTAAACCAGAATACCAACATAAAACAACTTTTATTTGTCCTTTGGGTACCTTCGCGTACAAGAAAATTCCCTTTGGATTGAAAAATGCAGGGGCAACCTCTCAGTGGGCAATGAATTTGGCCTTTCATGACATTAAATCCATTATCGAACCTTAACTTGATGATCTGCTAGCACATTCTTGTAAGAGGATCAATCACCCATATCACTTGTGTTTGATTTTTGAACGATGCAGATACTATAAAATTCGCTTGAATCCCCACAAGTGCATTTTCTGTGTTGAGTCATGGAGACTGCTCAGATTCATTGTTTCCAACAAAGGCATTCAGGTGGATCCTTTGAAAGTTGAGGCCATCATAAATGTGCCTCCTCCTTGTTCTATCAAGCAGCTTTAAAGCTTGCGGGGGAAGTCCAACTTCCTTCGACGTTTTATTGTAAATTATGCCAAGATTACTAAAGGTTTCATGTGCCTTTTGAAACAGGGCACCCCATTTGTATGGTATGAAATCGCACAACTTACATTCAAGGCATTAAAGAAAGATTTATTGTTGACACCATTATTGCAGCCGCCAGATTACTCTCATGATTTTATATTGTATTTGGCCGCATCTGAGTCGACCATAGGGGCAGTACTAGTCCGAGAGGACAATAAGCTCCAAGAGCATGTCTTCTACTTTCTCAGTCATGCTTTAGCCGATCTGAACTTAGGTATTCCCATGTCTAGAATTTGGCCTTGGCAGCTGTGTATGTTGTTCAGAGGTTGCGTCACTACATCTTACTGAGGACCATGATGGTAATGGCGGATGCTAATCCTTTCCAATATGTTTTGTCCTGACGGATAGTTGGAGGAAAATTCAATAAATGGATAGTCATTCTTCAGGAGTTTGACTTAGATTTCCAATCCACAAAATCCAAGAAATCCTTAGTTTTTGCTGAGCTCATTGCAGAATTTTCAGTAGAAGAGGATGTAGCCATTGAAGAAGACTCATTCCCAGATGAGCATATTTTTTTGATTTCCACCTCTGAACCCTAGTACGGAGATATAATTTTCTATATCCAGACTTTGAACTACCTTGCAGCCTTCTCATGGGAAGAACACCGAAAACTACACATACATGCCAAGAACTACCTCATTATTGGACATACTTTATATCGTAAGGAGGTAGATTTCATTGTGCATCGATGTCTTACACACGAAGAAGCAGAGACTGTCCTAAATGATGCCCATAGTAGAGTGTGTGGGGGTCATTTATCTGGGTTAGCAACGGCCTATAATATCTTACGTGCCGGTTATTTCTGGACGATGATATTTAAAGATTGTGTGGAAGCCATGAAGCGCTGTCATCCTTGTCAGCTTTACACTAGAAAGATGTGGTCGCATCCTACTTTGTTATTTCCTCTCGTCTTAGTTGGAACCTTTACGAAGTGGGGGGATATATTACATGATGTGCAACCCAGTCTCGCTTGGGGGGCACAAACATATCATTGTCGCTGTAGATTATTTCATGAAGTGGGAAGAGGCAACGCCCACCTATAGAGCTGATGGGGAAACTACAGCTTTTTTCATTTTCAACGAAATTATCGCATGATTTGGTATCCCTAAAGAGATTGTCACTAATGATGGAAGTCATTTCCAAAATAGTATGATGAATGAATTGACCACTATACTAGGGTTTAGACAAGAGCATTCATCTTCGTTCTATCCACAAGCAAATGGTCAAGTCGAGGCTGTAAATAAAACTTTAAAGACTATTCTCAAACGTACTATTAATGCAGCCCACTCCAATTGGAACATGATGCTATATCCTGCACTTTGGGCATATCATACCAATGTGAAAACTACTATAGGTTTTTCTTCTTTCCAACTTGTTCACAGAGTGGAAGCAGTCATCCCGGTCGAATGTGAAATCCCATCCTTAAATATTGTTATTTGTGTGTTACCTGATACGACTGAGCTGGAAGAACGTTTATTATATTTAGAACATCCAGATGAGCAGCATAGAGATGCGCTGACAACAAATGAGGCTCATAAAAATAGGGTAAAAAACCAATACGATAAATCGGTCAAGCCTCGGATCTTTTGTGAATGGGAGCTTGTCTTTCTCTGGGATTAGGAAAAAGAGTCCCTGGGGGCAGGAAAATTCAGGTCTATGTGGTTAGGGCCTTATGTCCTATTAAAGGTGTTGAATAAAGGTGCATGTGAATTCACATATTTTGAAGGGAATAAGTTGCCTGAGCCTAGAAATGGGCTCTACTTGAAAAAGTACTATGCTTAGGCTTAGTGCTTTTTCCTGTATTTTTATTGTATGTATTTTATGTACAATAGTTCATCGGTTGGTGTTTTTATACCATATGTTGGTTGTTACAGATGTCTTTCGAGTGGTTCACAGGTTTCGCAGATGGTGCTAGTCGCCAGAATTGTAACCTAGCTTCAACTGGATGGGTCATTTACTCACCCTCATGACAGCTAGTTACCTTTGGAGGCACTTGCTTAGGTCCTGCTACCAATAATGTGGCCGAATACAGGGCTTTCATTGAGCTTCTATGGGATACTTTGTCATGTGGTATCACTCAGTTGGAAGTCCAACTTGACTCTCAACTGGTGGTTTCCCAGCTCAATCGAGCTTATTCGGTGCGGGACCCTATTTTACTACGCCATTTTATGCAAGTTAGGTTATTGGAAATAAATTTTGAGTTTATTACATTCAATCATATTCCAAGAAATCAAAATTCATTTACTGACGCGTATGCTAATTATATCCTTGATTGGCACTTAACACATTTTGCATAAAAATATACAATAGACACATTACAAAGCACATGTAAATAAAACCGACAATATATGTGTGTGTCTGAATATCTGTCCATATAGATAGGTCAAGTTTATGATCCTCAGATCTAGTCATAATTGTATAATATACAAAAAATGGATCAAAGTCCATAAAATGCTCCTAGGTCTAATCTTGACCACCCTAGTCACTTTGAACACCCTGGTCCCCTTGATCACCTTGATCACCCTTCTCCCAGGCTTTTTCAGCCTCCTCGGTTGCAGCAACCTCAATGGCATCAATATATACAAGTACTGTTCTAGCTACTCACCTCATAAGGCATATCCAAATAGGTGGTATACCAACCACTAGCTCCTGGATAGCAACACGGATATGCTCAATGCATAATGTAGGTACTCTTTGGGTAAGCCTGGCTAGATTTCCCTCAAGAACACTAATCAAACCCTGGTCTTCTCCCACCACAGGACGCACATACATGGGTAGATGCCTAGCAGGGAGGACTAGTCCAATATCTTCATTTTAACATTTCATAGTGATAGGTATAACTCCTGATTCAATGTTATTTCATTGCTAATGCATTCTTTTATACATTACATGTGACGGGTGTGTTTCACCTTCTGCCCAACCTTTTCGGATTCCTAACTATTCATATTTCTTTATTTATTTACAATATATAATCCCTACGGATTATATTCTAACAATCACCCTCTTAATCCAAAGGGGTGTTCGTAAGTCTAAGCATGTTTCTGAATCTTTCAAACTTTTCTCGTCCAAGCGCTTTGGTGAAGATGTCTGCAATTTGATCATTTTTGGAACAATGTCGAAGATGGACTGTCTTGGCCTCTACATGATGTGGAATCAAATGATACTTTTTGTTGATCTGTTTGGTTCGATCATGGAATCTAGGATTCTTAGCCAGCTTGATTGCAGAAGTATTGTCAATCAATAATGGTGTGGAGTCCTCTTGTTTTTCTTGCAAATCTTCAAGTATCTTCCTAAGCCATACTATTTCTTTCATTGCTTCAGCTGCAGCCACATATTCTACTTCTATTGTTGAATCTACCGGAACTGACTGTTTGCGTGATCTCCATGAGACAGCTGCTGATCCAAGACTCATAGTGTATCCAGAAGTTGATACTCCTGTCTCCTTATTGCCATCAAAATCTGAGTCTGAGTACCCAATAAGTTTGAAGTCATCCACTTTAGATTACTTGAGTCCAATGTCTCGAGTCCCCTTCAAGTATCTTAGAACTCTTTTTGCAGTTGACTAGTGTCCTTCACAAGGTTTATGCATGAACCTTGAAAGTGTGCCAACAACATAAGAAATATTTGGTCTAGTTGTGGTAAGGTAGATAAGGATTCCTACAACTTGTCGATACTTGGTCACATCCTCAAATTCTTTTCCTTCACTTGATGTGAGCTTCATTTTCTGTTCCATTGGAGTAGATATAGGGTTGCATTCTGTCATGCAAAATGTGTTTATTAGTTCTCCAACATATTTTTTCTGAGATAGGAAAATATACTTAGGATGTTGAGTGACTTCAATTCCTAAGTAATAATGGAGATGTCCCATATCTGTCATTTCAAATATCTTTTTCAAATCTTTCTTTATGGATGCTATATAGCTCTCATTGTTCCCTGTCATCAAAATATCATCTACGTACACCACAAGATACACAACAGATCTTCCAACTTTCTTTATAAACAGCGTTGCATCATCAAGATCAAAATGTTCGAAATTTAACTTCAAAAGATGCTCGGTTAACTTTTCATACCATGCGTGATGCGCTTGTTTTAGGCCATACAAGGATTTGACAAGCTTGCATACCTTTTGTTCTTTTTCTTTCACAACAAAGACTTCTGGCTGAGACATGAAGACATTCTCTTTCAAGTCTCCATTCAAGAAAGCAGTATTCACATCCATTTGATGAACTTTCCACCCTTTCTAAGCAGCTAAAGAGATTAAGGTATGGATGGTAGCCCATTTTAATGTAGGAGAAAATGTTTCTTCATAATCAATTCCTTCTTTCTGTGCATAGCATTTTTCTACAAGCCTCTCTTTGTGCTTGTCAAGTGAGCCATCTGATTTGTATTTGTTCTTGTACACCCACTTGTAGCCAATTGGTTTGGTTCCAACTGGAGGTTCAACTAGCTTCCAAGTTCCATTCTTCATGAGTGCATCATACTCATTCTACATAGCTTCTTTCCACTCAACACGAGTAGAAGCTTCTTCAAAGGAATTTGGTTCAAAGTTAGCAGATAAATTAAATTCATAATCAAATGATACATCCATGTCATCACCTGAATTATCTGCTCCTCCTCCATGTCTTTCTGAACTTCTCGTTCCCGTCTTTCCAACTTCATCCTGATGGACACTTTCAAGTGTCTTTGTGGCCCATTTAGGAATCTTCCGTGATGGTCCTGGTTGATCAGCTGGTGGTGCTTCATCATTGATTAAGAGTCTTTCAATTCTCTCAATCACATCATCTAGTTGAACCTCTTGTTCAGGTGAATTAGCAGGAACTTCTTCATGCGGGGGAGTTGGTGCTTCATATGGAAATTCCAAAGGTTGATCCAGAATAGGAATCCCCCCTTCAAGGTTTGGAATTTCATATTCATTTTCTGAATATGTCTTTGGATGAGGATAAATTTCCAAATGGTCAAGCTGTCTCTCAATGGACTAGTCATTTTTATTAGTCTCAAGAAAAATGACATCTCTGGGAATAACAAATTTCTTGTTTACCTCATCATATAGACGGTATTCTTTGGAGTATTCTTTGTACCGCAGGAAAATGCATCTTCTGCTTCGAGCACCAAGCTTGTTTCTTTGCTCCTTTGGAATCAAGGCATAACAGGTGGAACCAAAAACTTTGAGATGCCTGATTGAAGGGAGATGGCCAAACCACATTTCATGTGGAGTCTTGTTATCAAGAGCATTTGAGGGACTTCTATTTCTCAAATAGTTGCACATTTTACTGCATCACCCCAAAACATTAGTTTTACATTCTTGAAAAACATCATTGAGTGAACCATATTCATTATGGTTTTGTTCATTCTTTCTGCTAAACCGTTTTGTTGAGGATTGTAGGGAACTGTAGTCTGATGTGAAATTCCATGTTGGCGAAGATAATTTTCAAAAGCATTTGAAGTGTATTCTTTCCCATTATCAGTACGAAGTGTACCAATTTTTTATTGTGCTTGTTTTTCTATCAATGCATTAAAGTCTTTGAATGTTTGGAATGCTTCTAATTTTGTCTTTAAACAGTAAATCCATCACATTCTTGAGTAGTCATCAACAAATGTCATAAAATACTTATTCCCATTTGTTGAAGGAGTTGGCATTGGGCCACATAAATCAGAATGTACTAATTCTAATTTCCTACTTGCTCTGAAATTAGATTCATGGAATGGCAGCTTACTATGTTTACCTAATATGCATGCATCACATTTTTTCTTCTCTTTGGGAATGGTGGGAAAACCAAATACACCATTCTTTCTCAACAAATGAAGACTGTTATAATTTAGATGACCAAATCTTGCATGCCACAATGAACTAGATGACAAATTACCTTCTCCATGCTGAGAGAGGTAGGCATAGTTCTAAACTCTTGCATATGAACCCTTTAGCTTCAGCAGCTTCCCATCTTCGTATCCAGTCATGATGAATTGGTTGTCAAAGGAATTTCTTATTTCCACGATTCCATCAAACATGTGGATGGAATGGCCTTGGTGTCGAATCTCCACCAAGGACAGCAAGATTTTCTGCAACTCTGGAAGATAAAGAACATTCTTCAACAAGAAATCAGGGAATCCAGGCATCTTCAGTCAAATGGTGCCCATTCCCTTTGGTTTAATACTTGACTTATCTACAAAGTAAACTATGCCATCTATTGTTTCATTAATTTCTTCAAAACAATCTTTTCTAAATGTCATGTGTGATGTTGCACTAGTATCAAGCAGCCAACAATCTTTGCAAGATGAAAGTGAAGTCAGTTCATTAATTCCAAGATTACAATGTGCAACAATATAATGAGCAAAATCATAAGATTTACTAGCATCTTGGTTTTTACTGTCATCTTTCTTCTGGTTATGCTTGTCTTTGATGGATTCCCATGAAGCCCAACACTGATTTGAGGTGTGCCCAGTCTTTCCACAATGTTTGCACTGCAAATCTGATCTTTTGTTTCTGCCCCCTCTGCCTCTGAAGTTTCTTCTTCCTCGTCCTCTCTTGCTGCAATCTCTCTTGGAAAGGTCTTTGCCAGAGAGAGTGGCACCAACTATTGATGACAAAGATTGCATATTTTACAGTTGTTAGTGTAATTTACAATAATGAACTTAATATGACAAAGAGAAATAGGAAAAAAATAACCTTGCAGGTCTATAGTCTCTGCCAAGGTGAATACAATGCAAGTTTATAGGCTTCTTCAATACAAAATATATCAGTCACTAGTAATATATGATATATCAGTCACAACACAATATATCAGTCTCAGTATCACAATGCAATATATCAGTCTCAGTATTCAGAATTTTTGAATATTGAGATCGGTCTTCAAGTAGGTCTTCAACAGGCTGTAGCAACACAGGCTCGCTTGAATTCTCAATATGTAGGAAGCTCCACAGGTTCAGTCTCATATATCCAAAATGCACCTTGCAACATTTCAGGAAGTAGACAACAGCATGTATACACCAGCAACATGAATAAAAAGTTTCCAAACTCCACGCAGGCCCCTCCATGCATATACTTATCACGTCATCACCTCCACGTTCTTAGAACTTGAAATTCCCTTTGAGAGATAGCACAAACTTTAAACCCTATAATGGATGGGAAAAAATAAGGGATCTCATAGGCATGTAATGACCCTCCAAATTGTACAGAAATTTGGCTCGTATCACATCAAATATTGCTATTGTTCCATCTATAGTACTGCATGCAAGACGACTTCCATCTCGATTCCATGCAACAACAATACACAGCTACATTTTTCAAAAGCAGAATGGAAACAATGTTCAATATGTGCAGCAATGCACAATCTTAGCTCAACTCTATCTCCAAAGCCTTATCAATGGAGATATCACAATATAACTCAACGATTGGTATCCTCCAAGATACCGCGAAGGGGATGTAGAGATTGATAGGTCACGAACACAAAAAGGATTAGGACTCATGTGAATTAGGGTTTTTCTTTCCATGCTATTATAGCATTCAACACAGTCTTCTCATTAGTCTTCACGTAGGTAGCTTTCATTCAATCTCCAACGTAGCTTCAAGCTCGGTCTCCGTTCATACTCAGCTCCACGCAGGTAATGGGTCGATCTTTATATATAGCTCCAATGCAGAATGCAAAGAATAGTACCCTCAAGTTGCGATTAGGGTTTCCAATACCAAGCTCCAACACAGCTCCCAGATTAGGGTTGACACGTAACTTACAAGATTTATGGGAACGACTACACCATCAACGTAGCAACTACACATTCAACCAAAGCAGCAACTTGTATTCAATACTGCCAATGGTCACACAAAAACCATTGGAACGCTTTCATGGCTGAGAAAAAGTGAATGGATACAATGGTTAATCAGAAGTAGATTTGAATGTATACAAAACACAGCTCCAGATTTGAGTTGCAAAGGGTCTCCATGATACACAGTACCATAATTTTAAAAATACATGGTATTCAGGTACCATTTATCTCCTCACGATGCAGTCTACAATATTCAACACAACAGCAAGAAACCGATGACTCCACAAGGCTCAAACCATTTACGATGAAGATATTGGGTTCGTAGCAACAAAGAGGGTGTTCAACGGAAATCTCAGGCCACTAGGCATATAGGATTTTGGTAGCAAGAGTATGAATAACAAAGGATGTCTCTAGTGTTCTTACGCGTAGCAGTGCTACAAATTAGGGTTAGGTATAACACAATATTTCTAGCAGAGAATAAACGAACATAATGAATGCATGGCAGGAAGGAAGAGTAGAGGGCAGACTGGCGATGGTCAGGAAGCTCTGAAACGAATTGATAAAGGGCAGAATGGAGGTCTAGCAATGCACTGGCAAGCATACAGGCTGCCAGGACTGAAATTTAATAGCACGAGTTATGGTAGGAACCCGCTCTGATACCACTGATAGGTATAACTCCCGATTCAATGTTATTTCATTGCTAATGCATTATTTTATACATTACATGTGACGGTTGTGTTTCACCTTCCGCCCAGCCTTTTTGGTTTCCTAACTATTCAGATTTATTTATTTATTTACAATATATAATCCCTACGGATTATATTCTAACACATAGGATTAAAAACTCTTATCCAGATGTATATATCTTTATGATTGAAATTTCATAAAAATTTAAAAACTTGAAAACAAAAATACTTGAGTCTCCCCATGCTCCTCCAAAAGAGAGGAGAAGGTCAGTGTCACCTTGGAAATCTAATCTGGCATATGGAAACTGCTCCAGTGCCGGTACCTGTCACTCCCACCAAAACTAGAATTCATCATCGTATACGCTCTGAACCGATCCACCGCCTCCCTAGAGAAGGAATATTTCTCCCCACCTACTTATTCTAGGTTAACAAGGAGAACGAACTAGTAGTGGTACTACAGGACTCAAACTGGGAACCCTCTCAGACAAAAAGACCACCAATATGCTAGAATAACCAAAAAAAATTCGTTGGCCTCTTTTACAGTCAGAGAGATGCTTCCTCATTATTGGGATTACTCCCAAACACTAGTCATATAGAGCTCCTTGATTACTTGCTTTTCTCCAAGCTTGCGCTACCTTATTGATTCTATTGAATACCCAAAGGATCTCAGGAAAAAATTGGATAGAAACTTTGGAAAGCACAATTAGGATCATAATATAAATTTGGATATCACACCTAGCACCAAAAGAGTTATTTATTCAAAATTATCAGCCTCTACTCTCTCTGATGAAGTTGTTCAATATGAAGAAGAACCAAAATATTCCACACAACCAATTCGAATTGAAGAAAGTCTCCTTGCAGTGACTCCTTCTCCTCCTGATCCCAAAGTTTATGAGATATCTGATATCTCATATTCTCATATGGATGATATAGAAGAAGACATTTGAATATATGATATTGAATAAAAAATCTCCTTCCATTCCATGCAAACATTCTCCAGTGATTCCTTTCTAAATTATGTGCAAAATGTGCCAGTGATTGTTTCAAAAAGTGAAGAGGAATTCGATTTCTCTCAATCTATTGTCGCTACTAGTGTGAAAATAAGTAATAATTTGGATATTGGAAATAATATCAGATTGTAGGAATGATCCTTTCACTATTATTGATCTAGAGCTTCTAGCAAATTCCCACAGGATTGCATGCATCAATACTCATAATCTTGAAGAAGAAGAAACTATGCATCTACCATCTCAGTGGAGCACACTCTTAGATCGAATATGAAATTATTTGCATCTTGTCACACTTCGGTTTTGACCCTATCTGCATTAAGATCTATATGATGTATATATTCTAATTAATCATGGCATGGAGATAAAGGCAAAATCCCCACCATCGATTTGGTTTTTTTATGTTTCGGTGATTAAAATCGTTGCCAATGGTATTTCGTGCTATCTGTTAGTTTTTCAACATTAAGCTAACATTATTAGGATCTTTAATTGAGAGAATAACAAGCACAACAATCAATCACAAGAGATAATGAACACAGTGTTTTTCCTCGGGGAAACCATAAAGGAGAAATCCCCGCAACTTCCTCAGAGATAGAATCAACACCAAAATAGAAAATCCCAACACAATAAGTGATATCCCGACAGCAGTAATCTTCTTCTTGTCTAGCCCCAGTGTCTTCTCCTTCCTCAAATATGCACTACACTTGAGTGTGGATGAGTGTGTGATAAATAGAGACTCCAATTCTCTATTTATACTAATCTTGACATGACTAAAACCCTACTAGGGCCAACCTCTACTAGAAGAGTCTAATAACCCTACTTCCTCAGAACTGTGGGGACTTTAACCCTTATAAAATCAAAGGGTTACCCACTATGACTTGACATGACTTGTTTACATAATAGATCCTCCTGATCGGAACATTGGGGCATGAAAACATGACTCAATTACATAATAGATACATCCGGGAATAAAAATCGGGTTACAAGACATAAGATACATAGATGAATACATTTCGAAGTTACAAATACATCAACACTCCCTCTTAACTAGGAAGGTATTCTTTCGACACAATTTTCAGCACTGATCTTCTTCTCTGCATCAACTAGATCATCTCGTCATCTTCAAGTATTCTTTGTCTTCGAGTCTTCAAGTCATCTTCTTCTTCAAGCCTTCTTCATCTTTATCATGGGATTTGCATCATCATGACTACTGACTCATCACTGCTGGATAATCACTCGATATGGATCATCATCAAGTTTGGATCATCTCATCTGGATCATTGAGTCTGGATCATCGTCATAACTGGATCGTCACTTGATCTAGATCATCATCAAGTCTGGATCATCTCATCTGGATCACTTGATATGGATCATCATCAAGTATGGATCATCATCTGCTATCTCATAATGGTGCTATCGTGATTCTTCTCATCACAAGAAGTTCTATAGAGTCAATCCTATAGGCCTACCCTTCATGTAGGTCTTCATCAGCACTTATGTTTGACACTTAAGTCAGAATGGCCCACCCAGCTCTTACATCTGACCACATATTGTCAAAAAGGCATGCCCAACACTCACATCTGACCTCATCTTGTCAGAAAGGACCAGCACTCACATCTGACCTCATCTTGTTAGAAATGCTCAGCACTTATATTCAACCATGTGTAAACACATCGCATAGAAAAGGCTCTGCACTTACATACAACCTTATCTTGTTAAAAATTCAATGCACTTACATCCAACCACATCTTGTCGGAAAGGCACAACACTCACATCTGACCATGTGTAAACACATCGCTCCAGAATGGCTCAACACTTATATCCAACCTCATATTGTCAGAAAGGATCTGCACTTACATTCGACCATGTGTAAACACATCTCATCAAAAGGGCATGCACTCACATTTGATCATGAAGGAACTAATCCTATCATTGCATCAGAATGGCCCCCAGTCCTAGACTGAGCTACCTTGTAACTGACCAGGTGCCTCCATTCCTAGAATGGTAGTTTCCCTTACATCTGACCTACTCGTCAGAATGGACAACACTCACATATGACATGGGAGGAACTTAATACTTTACCCATGATAGAATGGTTCAGCCCTTACATCTGATCAAGTGGGAACACATCCATCTATCATATCAGAATGGCTTCTCAGTCCTAGACTGAGTTTTCCTCGTAACTGACCAGGTGCCTCCATTCCCAGAATGGCAGTTGCCCTTACATCTATCCCACTCGATAGAATGGCCAACACTCATATCTGACATGGAAGGAACTGATCTTCTCACCATGACAGAATAGCTCAGCCCTTACATCTGACCATGGAAGGAACCAATCCTCTCACGATGTCAGAATGGCTATGGGTCTCATCACTTTCTCTTGGAGGAAACCTCGATCTAGAGAACACCAAGCTTCTCCTTGAAGCACTCGAAATTCATCCTAGCCAATGGATTCATCAATACATCAGCTGTTTGTTCCTCTGTCGCAACATACTAGAGCTTCACTACTCCCCTCTATACCATATCCCTGATATAGTGATACTTGATCTCGATATGCTTCGACTTGTCATGGAACACTGGATTCTCTAATAACTTCACGCAACTCTTGTTGTCACAATGTATACAAGTAGCATCCAACTAGAGATCAAATATATCAAATAGTAGCTTCTGTAGCCATACTGCCTCACAACTAGCTGAATAAGCTGCGACATACTCTGCTTTAGCTGTACTCAGTGCCACATAGGATTGCCTCCTGCTAAACCAAGAGACCACAACCGATCCCATACTGAAGCAACATCCTAAAGTGCTCTTCCTATCGATGGCACTACCTACCCAATCTAAATCAACATAACCTTCCAGGTTATTCTTCCGATTGAACTCATACTTGATCCCATAATCAACTGTACCCCTCAGGTACCTCAGAATATGCTTTGCAGCAGTCAAGTGAACATTTCTCGAATCTGTCAAGAACTGGCTCAAGGTGTTCACAGCAAAGAAAATGTCTAGTCTCATGTTCGTTAGGTACCACAATGACCTAATCATCTGACGATACATTGTAGCATCAACCGACTCTGATGAAGCATCACTCAATAGCTTCAGGTTTGATGCCATAGGTGTGGCCATGGCTTTGCAGTCCATCATCCCAAATCTCTTTAGGATCTCTATTGCATACTTTCCTTGTCCAAGGAAGATTCCATCTGCACTCTGCCACACCTCCATACCTAGAAAATAATGCATCATACCCAAATCCTTCATCTCAAACTCGACAGCAATCTTTCTCTTTGTATCAGCAATCAACCCATCCATGCCTGTCACAAATAGATCATCTACATATAGTAGAAGCATCACTAGGTTTCCATCTTCAACCTTGTAGTAAAGGTTGGAATCTGCTTTACTCTTGGTAAATCCCAAACTGGATAGAAAGCTATTAATTATGTCTTACCATGTCCTGGGTGCCTGTTTCAAACCATACAGGGCTTTCTTAAATCTGCATACATGAGACTCTCTATCATGTGTCTCGAAACTGAGTGGCTGCTCTACATACACTTCCTCTTCCACTACACCATTCAAGAAAGTATTCTTGACATCCATCTAGTGTATCTTCCATTTCATCACTACATCTAGAGCAAGTACTGATCTAATGGAAGTGTATATGTCTATAGGTGCAAAGGCTTCTTCATAATCTATTCCTTCTTTCTGAGAGAAACATTGAGCCACAAATATTGCCTTATATTTTTCAATGCTACTTTTTGCAGCATGCTTGATCTTGTAGATCCATTTGGAAGTTACAACTGACTTCCCTTTTGGTCTTGGGAAAACATCCCAAACATCATTCTTCATGATCGACTGATATTCTTCGATCATAGCATCCATCCATTCTTTCCGTCCTACCACTTCTTCATAACTAGAAGGTTCTTTGTCAATGATATCACATAGTAAAGCTACATACCTGGAGCAAGATCTGGTCCTCCTTCTTTCTCTATGATTCTCTTCTAGAGCCCCATATCTTTCTGCTCCTTGGATAAGTTCTTGTACCCAAGCAGGTTTCCTCTTATGAGGATTCTTCTCCAGAGGTGGATCTACAGGTCTTTGTGGTTCTTCAAATTCTTGATCTTCTTCATGAATTTCTTCATTCATCGTTGTGTCATGAATTCTGGGTGCTTCTAATTCTTCAGGTTCTTCAGCAGGTCTCTTTTTGGATTTGTTGTAAGCTGTGTCTTCATCAAATGTCACATCCTTGCTAATGTCAATCTTCTTGTATCCTAGGAAATAGATTCTGTAAGCCTTCGATATTTCAGAGTATCCCACAAATATACCCTTCTTTCCTGAAGGATCTAATTTTGTTCTCTTCTCTTTTGGAATGTGTATGTATACAGGACAACTGAATATTCTAAGATGGCTGACTTCTGGTTTCTTTCTGGAGAATACTTCTTCAGGAGTCTTGTTCTCAAGTACTCTATGTGGAGTACGGTTCTGTACATACACCGCTGTTCTAAGAGCTTCTTCCCAAAGATGCATAGGAAGATCTTGATCATGAAGCATTGCTTTAGTAGCTTCCATGATAGTTCTGTTATTTCGTTCTGCAATCCCATTTTGTTGTGAATTATAAGGAGTAGACAACTCCCTCTTAATCCCTTATTCTTTACACAGCTCTTTGAATTCATTTGAATTGAATTCTTCTCTGCCATTATCTAATCAAAAAGTATTGATCTTGTTTTTAGTATGGTTCTCAATCAAGGCTTTGAATTCCTTGAATTTGCTGAATACTTCATCTTTTTTCTTCATGAAGTAAGCCCATGTCTTCCCAAAAAAATCATCAATAAAAGAAACATAATATGCATACCCACTTAGTGAGCTTGATCACATAGGACCGCATACATCAGAGTGGATGATTTCCAATATTCCTTTTGCTTTGCTTTTGCTACTTGGAAATGTCTTCTTTGTGTTCTTTCCTTTCACACATCCTTTGCAAACCCCATCATGTTTTTCTTGCATTTCTGGAAGACCTTCAATAGCTTTTCTTGCAAGAGATAGTGCTCTGTAAATGCACATGTGCAAGCCTTCTATGCCAAAGTTCACTTGCATCTACTGTGTCATAGACCAAGGCTTGTTCTGGATGGCCCTTTAATTTGTACAAACCTCCTTCTTGTTCACCAATCACTATTGCATCATCAATAGTCTTTCCTTTTGGCCACATGATGACTTGACCATCTATGAATGCAACCCTCATTCCTTTTGCATCCAATGCTGATATGGAGAGAAGGTTCTTCTTGAGTCCTGGAACAAACAATACTTCCTTCATTGTTAGAGACTTACCGGAGTCTAGTTTATAGGAAGATTCCCCACTACTTTTTATTGGATATTGGTAGTCATCTCCTAGCTTCACCTTGTGAGGTGATTCATGTTCTGAGAGTCTCATAAAGGATTCCTTGAATCTAGTCATGTGTTTGGAGGCCCCACTGTATATAATCCAATCATCACTTCCATGAGTAATGTTACTTGTGAGAGCGGAGATCAGAACATATTCATCCTCTCTTGAAGAATCTTCACTTTCATATCTGGATCTCTTCTTGGATGGTTCATCATCCTCTACAGCATGAGCATGATGTCTTCTCTTGCTTCCCTTCTTATTGTGAGGGCTACTTTTTATCTTAGGAAAATCTCTAGCAAAGTGTCCTTTTTCATCACATGTATAGCAAATGAACTTAGACCTATCTTTAGGCTTTCTAGAGTTATTCCTGTGATGAGAGTACTTACTTCTGTGATGGTTGGATCTGGATTTCTTGGATTGTACTATGAGAGCTTGATATTCACTTCCCATCTTCTCTTTTCGATCTGCTATCCTAGCTTCTTCTTGAGAACATTCTTCCCACAGTCTGCTGAACTTGACTAACTTCTTTCTAGAACAGATCCCTTGAATGAAAGAGAACCATGTCTGAGGGAGACCATTCAAGGTGGTCATCACAATTTTTTCATTCTCCACTTCTTCATCTACTGCTTCCAATTGTTCCTTGATCTAAGAAACCCTTGTGAAGTAAGACTATATGGTCTCTGCATTCTGGATCTTCACATTCTTCAGTTGATTTCTCAGAGTCATCTTCCGGTTTATGTTCTTCCCTTCAAACAATTTGGTTAGGGCATCAAACATAGCTTTAGGTGTCTTGAGAGAGGACACTTGTGGGATAAGGTGATCATTGATAGAATTGGCAATGATCCTCTTTGCCATAACCATATTCTTCTTATATAAGGCTTTTGCCTCATCTCCCTCTGGAACTAGAACCTCCTCATGGATGTAGGAGTCTAACTCATTTTCTTTTAGGACTAGGGAGATCCTATACTTCTAGGCTAGGAAGTTATCAACACCCTCAAGCTTTTCATCAAGCTTGGTATGATGAGACATCTTAACTGAGAACCTCAAATCGAAATACAAATAATTTTAGATCTTACCAGCTTCAAGATGTCAGATCTGAAACTTGAGCTGAAATCTTACAGTACTGGATTAGGAGCAAATTAAGGTTTTGCTTTTTCGGAGTTTTGTTCACCCAAATGCCTTGAAATTTGTCCCTAACTTCGATTTTGGGGAGGAGAACAATCCAGGCCTTGATTCACTAAAAAATTCCTCTTCTATGAAAAGCCCTAATTTCTGATAGGAGTGACAGGTCCAAAACTGAAAAACCTCAGAATTGGATTCTGCTTCGACAGAAAGATGCACCCTAAGGAGGAGAGTTATTCCACCATACTTTTGCTGAAAATCTATGGAGGAAGATCCACAAACTAGGAAGCCCTATTTCCTACAGTTGCACAGTGTTTTATTCTCAGGTAAGCTTTGATACCATGTTAGTTTTTCAACATTAAGCTAGCATTATTAGGATCTTTAACTGAGAGAATAACAAGCATAGCAATCAATCACAAGAGACAATGAACATGGTGTTTTTCCTCGGGGAAGCCATAAAGGAGAAAACCCCACAACTTCCTCAAAGATAGAATGAACACCAAAATAGAAAATCCCAAAACAGTAAGTGATATCCCGATAGCAGTAATCTTCTTCTTGTCTAGCCCCAGTGTCTTCTCCTTCCTCAACTATGCGCTACACTTGAGTGTGGATGAGTGTGTGATAAATAGAGACTCTAGTTCTCTATTTATACTAATATTGGCATGACTAAAACCATACTAGGGTCGACATATACTAGGAGAGTCTAATATCCCTAGTGCCTCAGAACTGCGGGGACTTTAACCCTTAGACAATCAGAGGGTTACCCACTATGACTTGACATGACTTGTTTACATAATATATCCTCCCGATCAGAACATCGGGGCATGACAACATAACTCAAATACGTAATAAATACATCTCGAAATAAAAATCGGGTTACAAGACATAAGATACATAGGTGAATACATTCTGAAGTTACAAATACATCAACACTATCAGGCACATTATAATTTTGGCATCATGTAAGTATGCATTTTAATTAAAATAAACCCCAACCAACTATGTCAATGCAACCATAATGAAAAGGGCATGATTTTCCTAAGGATAGGGAGGGAAATTATTTAACCCTTGGGGCCAATGGGGAAAATCCAAGTGTCAGTTGACAAACCCATTTAGTTTTCACCCACCCTTTTGACTTACTCACCTTTCCTTGTCTCATTCAACTACCAAATTAAAATCCGATGATGTTAGTTGGGTAGTTATTGCATGGAAAATGGTGTGGCAGGACTGTCAGTCCTTTCCCACATGCACACTCCACCAAGAAGCTGATTGACCCTCACGTGGGTAGGAGAAGCCACCACGACCCCAATTTTTCAATATTCACTCACGTAGAGAGCTAGGAGAGCCATTTTTGGGTATTCACAATTTTCCCTGTGTGTGTGGCCTTACCCGCACGATTTTGGTTGTGTGCAGCTCTCATTCTCGATTTTGGACCCTAAATGTTTTTCCCCATCATCGGAAAATCACGTTGGGCTCTCTCTCAAACATATGGAAGTTGTTGTATGTGTAAATATCATTTTTGGATGTTGTTGTGTGTAATTACCTTACAGGTTTTGTGGGTCTGTGTATACGAATCCATCTCCACGCTAAGAGTCTATTGCATTTGATTTCCTTCCCCATCGGGTTGTGTTCTTCCCATTGTTTTTATCCTTGAGTATGGGTTGTTTCTTATTTGTTTTGGTCATGTTAGGGCCAAGAACAACTTTGGGATTGTCTAGCTCGGTTTGAGCTGTGTATCACCATTTGGCTGTGGTGATGTTTCCTTATTCTACCCCAAAGCTATGAATTTCTTGGTTTTGTTGTGTGTATGTAGTGGCTAGTCTTTGGACTGTGTAGGAGTGGAAAGGAATCTAATTGGTAAACCTGGTGTGTTTGGGAGCCTCATAGATAGAGCTAGAGGGTTGACATTCTTCTCCACACCCCCTGAATAGCACTAGAAGGGAAGCCAAGGCCTGAGGGACTGTGCAATAGAGAAGGGATCGATTCCTTGTGTTGGGTGTGTGTGGGTGTTCTAGAAGTCAGGCTAGTTTTGGTGCAAGTGTGCTTAGCTCTTTAGTAATACCACCAGTTTAGTAGACAGTGCTCCATCTCCTGATAACCTAATAAACCCAACTTGTTGGCTTGGTTATGTGTTGTTGTGCACTCTTAGCCTCATAAACCCAATGGTGTTGGCTTGGCTGAACAGTGTGGTACCTTTGGCTATGTGTGAGCCTTTTTATTTCCTTATTATTCAGGGAATCATGCCCAGCTTGGGGGTGGTAGTGTTGCTAATAAATTAAGGAGCACACTGGCCTATGGTTGGGTGGAACGTTGCAGTGACGTCGCTAGTTGTGGAACAATTTCTTCATAAGATAAGTATTCTCTTGTGTTTTATCTCTGCAATTGTATTTGATGTTTAATGAATTATAATGAACATGTTAAATGCTTGAATGGATGGATTTTCTTCCGCTGTATGGTAATAATGTATGCATGTTTTAGTTCAAGGCATTTTAATTTTTATAGGTATGTTCATGGGGCTAGTTGCCCGGGTAAATAATGTTATGGTAGCATCCTCTTCACCGGTCAGAGGGTCAGGGAAGTTACAGATCTGATATGATCTTGTTTGCTTCATTTTTAAAGTCTCAAGATCTTTGAGTAATGCTTGTAGATGCTCTCACCAATTTTGGTGTGAAAAATCAAGTACCGCAAGTATCATTCAAAATTGTTGTTGGGGGTTTGATGGTATTCCACACTTTTGGATTTGATATGAAATTATTCAGATATTATATTATCTTCTTTGGATCTGATCTGATATTATTTGGTTTGAATTTTAATTTCCAAGAGCCTCCAGTCTTGCTTGTAGCTGGTCTCATCAATTTTGGTGTGACATATCAAATACTGCAAGTCTCTTTCAAACTTGGTGTCGGTGACTTGATGTTAGTTTCCTCTTCTGAGTGTGCTGATATGATATTTTGTGAATCATTGGTTATTTATGAAGCTATATCAGATTATGGAGCTCAAGAATTCACTCTCCAAATTCATAGGGATTCTCTACCTTTGTATTTGATCACATGCTCATCTCCTCGCAGAACTAGTAAAGATGGAGACATTCTGCATTCTCTTGGACACATGCTCCTAACACTTGGGGATTATTTTACCTCACATGGTTTGATGTTAAAGGATTCAATATATTAGTTTCTTGGGTTTTCCCCACATGGTTCGAATTCTGAAGGAAATTTTCTCTCTTATCAGTTGATTTCAGTTGCTCTACATGGGTCCAATTTTCATCTAGTAGCTGTGTATATTTCTGATTCAGTTGAGAATATTATTCTTCTTCCAAAGAGGAGTATTCCTCCAGACATAATCATTTATTTTGGATTTATAGGTTCACATGCACAGTCTCAGGATGCTGCTACACAAAAGAACCAAGATACTGCATTTGCTGCTGCATAGTGCTGCAAATTACAACAAAATTTTTACCACTTTTATTCAAAACTTTTTTCTTGAGTTACTTATTAGTTTAAGGGCAGTATTTTTCCCATGAGGTTTTTCCCTATTTTCTTGGTTGTATTAAGCAATTACTTTTTGCATTTAGGTTGTAATGGGTGACCTTTGGTCTTAGTTTCCATGGCCGAAGTTATCCAAAGTCATGATTAAAGGGGGGTGTTAGGATAAATAATCCTCCCTTTGGATAAATCATCCTAATTTACAACTTATCCTAAGTTCTTGAATCTAATATATGACTGCATCATCATCTGGATCATCCTCCTTCAATTAGGGAGCCTAACTGGGCCTTCTCCTTCAATCGGGGAGCCTAACTAAGTCTCCTCCTTCAATCTAGGTGCAAATTTGGGTTTTTATGCATGACATAAGAGCCCTAATCAGTTAAGTGATGGTGTTTTACCTAATTTCAGTTAAACTAAAGTTGTAAAGGTTCCTCCCTCATTATTTTTCCTATTTTTGGTAAATTTCAGATAGCTGGAGTGATTAAAGGTGCCCCCACCTACTTTTGGTGACTCAATTTAGTGTATTTCAATTCAAATCACCTAACTAAAGTCATATATGCACCCTCATCTGCTGAATGACATGTATTTGATTTTTTTCAACTAGACTCAGTCTAAACTACCTCTCAGTGTGTTAGAGTCAATTAAGGGTCTGTTAAGTGGTTAAGTGATGTTCCAAGTGGTGTCTAACTGACAGTTATGCAACTCTCATGTACTCAATTCGAATTACCTCTCATGGATTTGAATTTTATGGATATTAAGGCCTTTGTATTACATTGTACTAATATTCAGATTATTTTTATTAATGAAATAAATTATACAACTGCAACTCCTTCTTGCACTGTTTCATATCATTTTCTGAGTCAAATTGATTTGTGAAATCTATTGTGACTTTTGTCTTGATTCATATATTGGTGTGCCTCAATATTATACTAATGAACTTAATTACAACAATATCTTCATATGTGTGGCTTCCTCCAACTCTAGTCGAACTCGTACCCACGATCTTTATGGCTTGTCCCTTTCTAGTCATTTTGTCTTAGTGTCATTTTCCAACCATTATGTCATTTGCACACCTTCTCGTACTAGTCTTTTGTTGCATCTCTCATTTTCACATCCATTCCTTCTGTCATGAATATTCCTTCTTCTCTTGCTATTCATCCTTCTTCTGTCACTCTTCATGCTTATTTTGGTGCTGCGGCCATCGTAGCTCCTTTCTTCTCACAACTCCTTTCTCTTATTCCTTAGTTCTTCTACATTCTTAGAAATAATTATGAATGAAATTTTATTTCCTATCCTTAGGCCCAATTGGCCTCCAACACTCACCTATGGCTCATCCCGATCCAATCGAATTCATTCCTCCACTTCCTCGCTTGTATCAACTTTACTACAAAAATATTCCAAGATTTTCATCACCTGTTCTACTTCTAGTCACACTTCTTCTTGTACCTTCTGCATTTTCTCCACAAGGTCAGAATTGATGTGTTCCAGCATTACCTTCTCTATCGATGTCACTACTGCATGCACCTTCTGATGTACAAAATATATAGATTGTTCTTATACTCTGATGCTTTCTTCTATCGAAAAAAAGTTATTATTTCAGAACTGTAGGATAGACAAGATGGTATACTCCTCAATTTTACCGACTCTCCTTATCTGTATTTCTATCTTCAACTGGTAAGTCATCCTAGGTTTATCCTTTCTCCCTTCAAAATATTCCTTTTCATTGACCTTGAATGAGTGAAAAACATTGATATAAACCTTCTAGCTCGCAGTAGTTGAAAAGTCCAACATAAACTCAATGTTTTTCTTTTCCCTACTACTAGTGAAGTATACAATCTTATAAACATCTTACCTTACTTCATTGGAATCTTTCAGTTTGTCTTCTTGTTGAGAGTGTCATCACCGTGTATATATTTGATCCTTTTGTGGAGATGATGGTTATGACAGTGTCCTTTATTTATGTTTTCCTTTATCCGAACACTAGTTTGGACCGACGAGTCTTAGAAATGGATACTATGCATTCTGGAAACTTGTTTCACAATTTTATTTGGTGGTTTCAGTGGGATGGCTTGTGGCCCTCAAATTATCTGCTTCATCCTTATTCTTTCTGAGCACTGCTAAGGCAGTATTGCTTTTGTGATAACTAGAATGCTTCCTTATTTCCAAACTTGGTAAGATGTTCCATATCGATAGTGTAGATAGGACTGGAATTAGCTTATTTTCCAATCACTTTCTTGCTTGCAGAGGAAGATATCTGATAGCACTTTCTTCATCCATAATTGGTGTTACAACTTCCATCATGGAATCTGTGAGGGAATTGGTGCTAAATTTCATAGTAACCATACTTCTTAGACAAGTTTACTTCGGCTCTGGGTGTTGCATGTAGAAACCCGCTGTTGCATTATATCAGTCTTGATTAAAAGAAAAGGAGACTAGAAGAATTGTGTAGGCGCTTAACCTGTAAACCCTTCACATGCATAATCATTAATTGGAATAATGAAAACATGATCCATCACATGGGTCACCTCTCTCAGTCATTATATAGATGGTGCAAACTGAGCCACCTGCTTTTTGGCATGACGTCTTGTAGCTATACCCAAGGTGACCTTCATACTCTCTTATTATCCATGATTTTAATGATTAACAACCATTTTTGTCAGCGAATCCTTCACACAAATTTCTTCATTCTCTTGCTAACGTTGCTTCATTTTTTTTCATATCAATTTTTTCTTCGTACTGCTTGCGACTTGGATTTCCTTTCCTATACACTTCTTGTCGCAGTCCTTGCAACTTACATTTCCCTTCCCAAAAGGGTTCCCATATTGCGACAGATCAGTTGTATTCACTGCAGATTTAATATTGTTCAGATTCCAGGTCTACATAACTTTATTTCTATTTGCAGTAGACTAACAGTCCGTGGCAATACATTTTAGGTCATCTCTATTTTTTCTTTCTTTCTTCTTCTTCTTCTTCTTCTTTTTTAATGCGACTTGGTCATAGATATAAAAGTATGGTTTCAGCCAGATCCCATTGATGAGACCTCTGACCTCTATTCCATCTATATTTTCTAACTGCATTGCTCCTCCCTCAATGATTTTTGTCATGTCTCCAATTAAATAATTTCCAAATAAGACTAGTTGCAAATAATGTTTCACTAACCTACTAGTTCCCTAGGTTCAGATGGAGACATAAATTTTGTAATAAGGGGCTATGGGACACAAAAGGAATTTATTTTACCATATTCACATTTAAATGGGTCACATAAATGACAAAATCTATGGAAATAATGTGGCGTGGGTTCATGATGACACTTGGAAGCTTGTGGATGCTTTGGGTGACTAAATTCCCCACAAACTTGGCATGATATTCATCCAAATTAGAACAAATGGGTAATGTAACATTTTTGATGGTTATGTGGTGCCAAATATCATATAATGAGCTAAGGAATTTGATTTGGTAAAGGAGGGTAACTCCCATGGAAGAGGAAGAGACTAGAAGACAAGGTGTGCGACTTGGAAGGAGACTTTATGTAGTCTATGACAACAAATGATGGAAGATTCTATGAAAAGTATGAAAAATTCACATCTGATTCCTGAAATATGAAAAATATGACATGTTAGGGATAAAAAAATCCACCAAGAGGTCTAATTTGGGATTTATAGGAATCCATTCGAATTGGGGAAATAATTGGAGCATGAAGAGGAAGACAGTTGTCATGAGAGTTACTAAACCACTAAGATGAGTTGGAGGCATATCATGGACATAAATTTTACCTTAGGAGGCCTCATGAAGTTAATAAAAGGATTTCACGATGAATGAGAATATATTTTTATCATTTGTTAATTGTCCTTTGGAATTTTGGAGAGTTTTTGTTTGTCCATTGCACGATGAGTGTTCACTCTTCCTGCTTGTGAACCAATTTCGAGGGAGTTGGATTCCTTTCCAAGTTGGTTGATGCAGAGGCCATTAAGATTGTTGGGGTGCACACCTTAATGGTCCTTAAGTTTGGTAACTCCGCAGTTTTTGTAGAAACTTGTAAGCAGAGTTGCGACTCAAAATAGTCTTAGGGGTGTCGGGGTTGAGTAAAAGCCTTCTTTTTGTAATAAACCCATGGTTTAAGTCCAGGGTTTAGGGTTCGGGGTACCCATGGTTTAAGCCCATGGTTTTGTAATAAGTTCTCTATAAATAAGCACTCTTGTAAAGAAGTCAGTTTAGGCTTTTGATGTAAGATGAATTGATGCGAAGCTAAGGCTTGTTTCTAAGAAAGGTTAAGTCCCAGCTGTGTGCATAGAGGGTTTTGGGTGATTAAGAGGATCTACAGCTATGTGCATAGAGATCTGTAGCTTAGTGCGTAGCTTGAGGAATTGAAGGGATCTGTAGCTGAGTGCATAGATCAGAACTATGGTTTTTGTAAAGAGTTGAATAAAACGCAGTTTTGTAGACGTAACCCCTAAACTGGGGGTGAACCATGTTATATCGTGTCTTGTGGTTTTGTTGTGTTGTTGTTATGTTCTTTTATGCATTGATAAATATATAACTGATAAGTAAGATCACTGCTAAATAATAAATTCGCTGTGAATTCCCAGTAAAGGGTTAAGCAAGGCACTATTGTTTATCTAACCGCAAAGCTAAATAAGTAAATATCAAAGCTCTATATTTTATGATTATCATTTGTTAGAAGCTAAAGGTACAGTAATATCCCTCTCCTGCTTGTAGAACCCTGATTCTACGGCACCCCATAGCCGTTTTTGGTGAGACTGCAACCTGTTCGCAGGTTGTTGCTGAAAGGGCCAACACTGTGGGTCTTTTGTTAATGCGAAGACAAAAGTATAGAACCCGAGTTTGCCCTAATCCCAACAAATTGGTTCCGTTTCTGGTTGAACTCAATATCTGCTCAAGAGGGGTTTACGTCATACCTCGAGGGCTATGTTTTGGAGACCCTCCGTGAAAGAAATCGGTGATTGGATTGAAGAGACTTATCTGAACTTTGTTGTACAAGAGAAGAAAGATCCGCGTCGTAGTTCAAATGAATTTTTACAAAGGTACATTTTTTCTGATGTTTATGAAATTTTCTTTGGTAGTATCCACATAGAGTTGCACTAGGGTTATCCAGGTTAACAGAGAGAAGGACAAACTTCCAAGAAGGTCAGTTTCCTGATTGGACCCCCGTAAGAATTAATATATTGAAAAGGGTGAACAACGAGATATCCCGCATTGTTGATTTCTGTACAACACAAACCCTTGAAGCATTTGTGACGGAGTTCACCATCGACACAAGTACATCCTTCAGCAAAGCCAAATGAAATTTTTTCAAAGGGCCAAGGGGTAAGTACTTGAATTAATTTAGTTTGAGAATTAAAATGCTATTGGCTGAAAAAGGTATATTGCTCATTGAATCAGACGGTTAGATTTAGTATTACTAATCTATGTTTGCAAGTGAAAGCACCTTCGACGAGCAAAGTGGTTTGCTGTGAAGTGGAAAAAGGTACAAGAGAAATTTTGAGTCCTATACCCTAGGTCATAATACCGAGTCTAACCCCATAAGTCCAGCAGCCTCAGACCCCGAAGAAACCCCTTCTGTTGGAAATTCTCCGGTAACCCCGCAGCGAAGACCTATTATTCCTGAGAACCTATCGCAGTCTGAAAGTAACCCTAGCTTGAGTATTCCTGTCGTAGGTCAGTTTATCCCAGTAAGTTCCCCCCCACCGACTACCAGTCCCCCTTCCCCCCCACCCTAGATCCGCGATGGCCCATATGAATGATGACATTAAGCTCCTTGTTTTCAAGGGAACTGGATCAGAGGATCTAAAATAGTTATGGTTCTTATGTGAAGCAGTGTGGACTGCTAAGAACATTATGGATCAAGATACAAGAAGAGCGCAGCTGGTTACTTCTTTTAGAGACCGCGCTTTGACCTGGTTCATGAAGTATTCCAGTACTCAGAACCATGTCTTGGATGATATAAAAGAAGCAATGATAAAGGAATTTAAGAAGCCTAAATCAGAGTCGCAGTGTATCACTGAGCTAAAGGAAATTCAACAGAGGCGAGGAGAATCAGTATGGGACTTTGATCAGAGGTTCAAAGTTCTGCTAGATCAAGTTAGTTTCACTATTGGACCAGCGCAGCATAAGGAATGGTTCATTGCAGCTTTGTTACCGCACATCAGGACTCCACTCATGCAACAGAAGGCTGCAGATCAGCAGGAGGATTTGGAAATCGCTATGAAGCTTGAAACAACCCCTGTCGAAGATAATTCTGGTATCGCTCAAATCCAAGAGCAGTTGGCAGCGATGGCTTTGGAGCTTCACGATATGAAAAAGGGAAAGCTAGTCATGAAGAGGTTTGGTGTACATGATGTCAGACAGAGGGTCATGACAAGGAACAGTGTCCTACGATAAGAAATTTCCTTAATTTTGGTGCACCAAACCCGTTCAACCCTAGTGTTCTATATTGTGAGATTTGTACGACAACTGGCCAACATTGACCTGAAGACTGCTATCTTCTGTAGAGGTATGTGCAAGTTCCTAAGAACCCTTATTGTAAGTTCTATAAGTTAGTAGGACACAACGAAGATGAGTGTCAGAGCTTTGACCTCATGAGAGAATGCACTTATGATGCTTATCGGGTACAAAATGATGGCCAAGGAAATGATGGATATGGTTACCATGGTAGTACATCAGGTCACGAAACTTTTGGAGGTCGTGTTCGTGGTGGTATGGTTGGTAGAGGACGAGGCCAAGTTGTGTGCTATAACTGTAACCAGGCAGGACATCTAGCCAGAGACTGTTGGAACCTAACTACGACAAGTCGATATTGCAGAGCTGTCGACCATGTGATTGAGCAATGCTCGTAGCTGATAGCCAAGATTCAGGAAAGAAATAGTGCCCCTACTCATAATATTCAGCTGATTGTTGTGGAGCAACGACCTGTCCCAGCCATCAATGTTGTTACCAAGAGTGGAGCTATGACGGAAGTGCAGAACAAGGAGAAACAACATGCCGAGGCTTGGGTCCATAAGGCCCCAGAAAAAATCCCAGTATTTGATGTCAAAAGAGAAAAAAAGACATTTATGGAAGCCAAGAGAGACTTTACTGACCCCAACACCTCAGTAGCACCTGCGCAACAACCTCAGCAGTAGTCGCAGCCGCAAGAAGCTTCGATGGATAAAGTAAGTACACTGTCCTCCTTTTTATAGAGTTGTATGAAGCTCTTAAGAAATCAGACTACTTTAAATGAGTTGCAGAAAGTTATTGCTTCCTGCGAACCTCAGCGAAGTCTTGGTAAGGAAAAAATTGTTTATAGAGTCAGAAGAACTGGTAGGAAAATGAGATTGAATGCTCAGATAGGAGAGTATGACATGACTGATGTCATCTTGGACCTAGTATCAGAAGTAAATGTCTTACCTAAGTAGACATGGGAACAAATGGGAAATCCTAATTTGGAATGGTCCCATATACAGTTGAGATTAGCCAATCAACAGAAGATTGTGCCCCTAGGAATACTTCCTAGTGTATCAGTAGATATTGATGGAGTCAGTACCCTAGCAGAATTTGAGGTAATTGAAATAATTGATGACAGCAACCCCTATCCAGCACTGCTAGGAATCGAATGGGCAATAGATAATGATGCAATAATCAACCTGAAAAAGAGGCAGATGACTTTCGAAGGGAAAGGACTGAGAGTCATAGTCCCATTAGATCCTTCTCAACGAGAGAGGTACACCAAGCGAGTAAGAGATGAAGACCAGGATGTTTTGGACCATATCTACAATATCACAGTGAAGGAAGAAGATTATGTTGATCCTACTGGCGAAGGTATCATGGATTGGCAGTGTGACAACTCTTGCATGATGGATTTAGATGATGGCCTAGAGAATTGGTAGAATAGACTGTATGAGCTACATGGACATCGATGTGCAAGAATTTCCAAGTCTCTCAGATGGCTTAGTTCACAGACAAGAACCGTCCCTATTTTTGATGGTTTGACAGACCCAAAAGAGTTTATTGTGCAATTATCAGAGCAGGTACTAGACTCACAGAAAATGGATACTCTGGATTCGGCATTCAGAGCCACAGCAGCCACATGGTGGAATGGTCACAAAAAGTAAATTCATAGCTAGGAAACATGCCAGAAGTCCCTTTGCCTAAGATTTATGGATCAACCTTAGGAGGTGCGAAGCAGGTGTAGAAATTCAGGCCTGCAGTAGATTAATTTCACTCACAGCAATTAACAATTGATCATGCAAATTATCAACAATGGAGACTGAATATGGAGCTGTAACACAAAATTATATTAATTGAGTGTACAATAGCCAACCCTGTAATAACATAGGATGCTGAATATATAGAATACATGAGAAAATCGAATGCATAAGGAAGCATCCAAATCTAGCATAAAGCAGGCTTACCCAAAATAGGCAAATCCCCCATAGGTGTAAAAAGCTGATCCCAAATCTATCAAGGACCCCACAAATTAGCAAGGGCACATGGGCAAGCGATAGAGTGGTAAAATGGAAGCTCATACATGCTTTCG